>PVJO010009694.1:0-68177 GCA_004026905.1 Hystrix cristata | reverse complement strand
TAAAGGAAAGTGAAGACGAATTAAAAAGTGATCAGTGGTGGATGGATTAGGTTGAGTGAATCATTCATTTTTTTCTCAAAACTTGTTGAGTTCTTCCAGGGAAATATGAGTGAGTGATACTGAGTAAGGGAGAAAGAATACAGTCGTGTGCCAATTTGAGGGAAAGAAGCCTTCGGAACGGGCTGAGTAATCAAGAGCACAGAGACTGCAAAGTCTCCTGAACTCCCATAACACGCTACCGTCGTGGCCTCTGCGGTTTACGTGTGAACTCGCCTGTCTGTAAGTACAGCTACAACACAAAGTCTGGATGGGAGAAACTCGTTTTAGTTCTTCCATCCCTGGTTTCTCCTTTTTTTCATATATTTCTTAGCTGTTCACAGGATCACACAAAGATTTTGAGTCTCTCTGAAAACTAGGAGTGGTAAAATGTGATTCTGTTATGTGGCCAATAGAATATAACTGGAAGCAACTTGCACAATTTCCTAGACAAATTTTAGACTAAAGTATAGGACCATACCTTTCTCTAGCTTTCTTTTTTTGGCCTTTTTATATTTTATATTTTATATTTTCTTGTTTTATTATTATATATTTGCAATACATAATAATTACATTCATCCTGGAGAACTGGTGTGTCTACATATTGCATCTTAATTGCCTTTCCTTCCCTTCTCCTCCCCACCTCCTGTTGGCCCATCCCAGACTCCCTCTGCATCCCCCGAAAGTCTAGAAAACAGAGAGACAGACTTTCCTTCTCCTTCCTCCTTCCCCTGCCTAGATAGAATGAATCTGCATTTCTTGGAATACTTACATAGACTCTTATGTGAGAGGAAAGTAAACATTTGTCTTGGCAAAGTTAAACCTTTATCTTGGTTAAAATAACCTGTGAGAACAGAAAGTGTCATTTTGGTCTTTCTTATATTCCAAACACCTCACTGTCAATCGTGGGGGGGTTAATCAATAAATAATTGATTAGTGGAAGGATATCTAGAAGAGAATATATGAGTATCAGCTTTGAAAATCTGCATCAGACCTACCTAGGTGTAGGTTTCCAGGAACATTCTGGATTCACATTGTAAAGACTTGAAGATAGGAATATCTCACCTAGTCACAGTGGACCGCTATACACATTGTCAAACACCATCTCTCACTTCTACTGAGCTAGTGGACACAGTACTTTGTTTGCTGGCTGGTCTGTTTGTTGCAGTCCTGGGATCGAACTCAGGGATTTCACACTAAACTATGTTCCCAGCCTTTTTTTAATCCCTTATTTTTAAATTTTGAGATAGGGTCATGCTAAATCGCTAAGTTACCCCAGCTGGGCTCAAACTTGCAATCTTCCTGCCTAGGCTCCAAGAGTCCTAAGATTACAAGTACATACCACCATGCTCAGCTCAGTTTTTATTTCCACAGTTAGCATTCTCTTCTATTTGCACTTTATTCTCAGCACTTGACTTTAATATTTATTTCACATAGAAATTAGAAACTCTTGTACCAGATTTCCTCATTTCCCTGATATCAAGCCCAGAAAAGAACAAACATCCTTCCCTGTACGATCAATTGTCCCTTTGTGCCGGGTTATGGAGGTTCCCTCCTTAGTACTATGCTTGTGGAATTTCCAGATTCTTGTTTCCTCCTTGATTGACTGCATCTCACTCTAAACTCTCTAAATTCTGCAAACCGGAACTGTCCCCAGGTGAAGTGAGATTCCTCTCACAGGGTGACAGACCCAGCATATCTGGATTTCCACATCATAGTGGGATCTGCTCATGCCTGCCCGAAGCAGCATCTTCCACTGGTTTCTGTCACTGCACCTTCAGGATCTTGTTTAACCTGAAGACAGTTCTCTCTCTAGGTCTCCTTTTCATACTCCCCTCTTGGTTAAACACTAAACGTTGGTAGTTGCTAAGACTCAGTCCTCTCTTCTGTCACAACACACTCTTCGGGCAACGCACCCGTTTCTTCAGTTCTAATCGCCATGAATACGCTGATCAAGCTTGCTCAGATCTTCCCAGTACGATGTACCCTGTATGTCCTCACCTCACCACTGACGCCCACCGGGCACAGCAATGTCACAGCCAGAACACACTGTACCTCAGTAAGCTGAAGCTAATTTCTCACCTTCCCGGCACCATCTCTTCCTCCTCTTCTAGGGCATTCAGTGACCTTTTGCACTAAAACGTATCTAACCACCTTCCATTTTCCAGGTGACATAATTTTAAAATTACAGAGATTCCTAACTGCTCTTCCTGTTCTATGTGTCAGATAAACTGGAGATATTAGTAAAATTAAATACTTCCTATGGTAGACTTGCCTTGGTTTCTTGTTTAATCTGCATATCCCTATATCAGGTAAAACTATTATTCTCATTTTATAGATTAATAAACTGGGAGCGATGGAAAGGAAATGATTTTCCCAAGGTGCACCAGTTATTAGACGCAGGACAGCCTGCAACCAAAGTCCAGTGTGTGCTACAGCACCCGCCACTCCGCAGTGCAGTTAGTTACTTTTCCTCTTGCTCATATCTCTGACTGGATTCTAGATTCCATGATGGGGGGATTATTATAAATACTCTTATTGTTTTTATTTTATGCATTATTTTTATTAAGGAAAATTGCCTAACACATTCAAAGTATTTTTAAATATTAAGAAAATAAATTGCGATATGACATAAATGGCTTAATATTTAAGTACATTATCACTATCTCATTAGATTGGTCTGCATTTCTCTCTCTTCTGCTACAGTGACAGGAGAGGTGGTTGTGTTCACTGCAGTCTGATATCCGGGGTGTTTCGTTTGTTTCAGTCCACAGGTATTGCAACCCACTAACATCCTAGATTCCTCTTCATGTTTAAACACCTTGCTGTCACCTTTAGACTTTTCATAGAGGTAACAGAGCTGTGTGTTTTCCTTTGTCATGTTTACACTACAGAACCCTACAATGTTCCTTGCTGAATTTAGGCCAGGTGAAGACTCGAGGAAAGACTTAACTGATAAAAATCTTAGCAAAAGCTAAGGAACTTGTTCTGCTGGATGTCTTGCAGCAGGTAAAATGTGATCTTGCCCAGTCTCAATGATGCAGGTTATATAACTCACAATATATATTAATACATGAAAATTACATAGAAGCAAAGTTCACACATAGTGAGGGCTATATAAATGTAATCTACCGTTTATATTATGCAATTATCTGAGGAAGTTCTTATCACTTAGGAGATCAGGTTTCCCAGACAAACAAGTCTATTACTATGATTTAGATCAAAACTGTGCCTCCCAAAGGCTCATGTGTTCAGCCGTGGGGCTTTGGAAGGTGACTAGAACATGACAGTGATAATTTCTTCAATGAATTAACACGAGCTCATAGCTGGATATTCTCTCAGGCATGGGGCCTAGTTGGAGGGATAACTGGGAAGAACATATCTTATCCCGGGCCCTTTCCTCTCTGCCTCCTGTTCACCTTTAGGTGAGCTGCTTTGCTGTTTCACATGCTCCCAGCCATAACATTGTACCTCACCACAGACCCAGAAGCAAGGCGGCCAGGTGACTGTGGACTGCTACCTCTGAAACTTTAAACCAAAAAAAATTCTTCCCCCCTTTTAAATTGACTTTATTTAGTATTTGTCACAGCCACAACCATCTAAGAGAACTATCATTTATCTGTTGCTTAGTATTTCCCACCATTGTAAGAAACAGTAAGTTTCCCAAGAGGGAAACAAATGCAACACAGAGTGAAGCTAAAGATAAAGTGACTGAATAAAAGTGGCTACTTCTGCCACTGCAAGAGCTCAGGTGATTTGGACACACCTCACCGGGTATGGCTAACGAGCAGAGACTTCTGTCATGGAAGGGGCAACAGAGTGGGTTCCAGTTGCAGACACTACACGAAGTCCAGGCAGGTGAACAGTCAGCAGAGTGGCTCAGCAGTGTCTCTGTGTGTGTCTCACCATGAAGGAAAACAGCAATGGAGGAGCTGGCGAGTAACCTGCCAAAGTGAGAGGTGTCTGACCGTCAAGGAATCTTAATCAGGAGTGTAGTTAATAGGGACTTCAAGGATTCTGGGGACAAGCACAATGGCAGTCCTTGAGGAATTAGGAAAACTGGTAGGGAGCCAAATTGTGGATTTATTCTCACCGGAATAATGCAGGTTCCCATGAACTGAAACGGAAACATAAACAGGAGTCCAGTCCTAGTTAATGATGAAAAAATCTTGGCTGGAGTTTAGGATTAAAGAATAGCCAGTGTCAGGCTGACTTTCTGATGAACAAATTAAGATTCTTTAAAATGTTCTAACTGGAGATGAAACTAGACCTGCAATGTGAGGTCAGTCTAGGTCTGGAGAACAACTGAAGTCAGCTAAAGGGACTTGTAGACTGAAAGAAAAGCAAGCTACACATTCCATCTTTATTATTTCAAAGCATGACCTTGGGCAAAGCACACTGTTGTCATTGAAGCCTAACAGCCTTGACTGCTCCGAGGGTTGTTGTTAGAAATTCACAGACAAAGAAGTTTCATAATTGCTTAGCAAAGAATTTTTATACTCTTTTCCAAGTTTTCATTTGTTAAATCTCCTAATCTACATATCTCTAAAATCTTTAGGCTATCATTTAAAAACCCAATGTCATACGCCCTCATTAAGGAAGCAATTTAGTTAACTAATGTCATTATATTACCAAACATTCTAACTAATCTGACAAATTTTTCATAACCACCCAGTGAGATCCAGACTCCCTTGTAATTTCTAAAAGACATGCTGATAGAGGAAAAAACACATAGCAACACTGTCATTTCTAAAACACCATTTGCTGAAGAGTAGAATTAAGACTCTCCTCCCCTTTATAAAATCGATCCTTCAACTTGAGGGAAAATCTAGTTCTAACTTTCCACTTGAAGAAAACATCAAACATAACAACCCTCGCCACATACACACACTTTTTTGGACCTAAGGACAGAAAACGTAGAAATAATCAAAATATCCTTATTTTTTTCATTGACAATTTAGCACTCATTATGTTCATTTCAGTTTTGGGATGCTACTTAGTAGCCACAGATTTTATCTTTAATTCACAGATGAACAAAGTCTTTGAAGAAGTAAGTGAAATCAACAAAAGAGTAAAGCTAAACATACAAGAAGCCAAGATCTGGGAAATGGAAGCAAGCAGGAGATGAAAATTTCAGACTCAGAGCCTACTCACTGATAAACTCCTGATGGAAGGTTGATGTGGCCAAAAAAGCCCTGTTACATCTGAAGAAGATGATGCCTTCTCTTAACAGCCTTTGCTTTTGTTTACCACCACTCAAAACGAAAGTCACAAGGTTAAAATGAATCTGACATTTAAGGTATGTGATTAAAATGAAGTATGGAAGAAAAGTGTACAGTAATAAAGGAGAGTACCTTTGGAGGCAAATAAGTAAATAAATAAATAGCTAGGAAGCAACAAATCCTTTCACTTATTGTCTTCCAGAATGACAGAAATTTGATGAAATTTACACTTGTGGGACATAAAAATAAAATTAGACTAGGCAATGTATAAAGATTTTGCAATCACTTTATAATCCATGTTCCTACTGTTCTACCATAATCAAGAGGTATCCACTCTGTTTAAGTGATGAATAAAAAATAAAATCCTTGATGATCAGGGCAACTAGTACCTTTCTAGCAATACTTGCTCGGTCGACAATGATCATCAGCTGACACTACACAGAGTACATTGAAAGAACTCAACAAATACCTGCTGAATGATTGAGTGAACAAATGAATCCTCCATAATGAATGTGTCCAAGTAGGTAAGCAAGAGGACGGGACTCTGAATGGCCTCAGCCATCTCATCCCTTTCCCCCATAAATTTGCAATCGTCAATCAGAATGTATGGAGAATGCAACATCCAAAGATAAGAAGGAGTTGTCTGGAATTGGCTGGGCTTTGTTCCATGTCCAGGACGACCCTCAGGGCCTCAGTCCTGTAGCATAAACCCAGGATCCAATGCATCTACAGTCCCTCAGCTATGGTCCAAAATGGGGCGTGCATGCTTCATCACCGGGCAGAGCATTCCCATGCTGTGGGGCACAGACTCACCATGAATCCTGGGCTTCTCTTTCTGCTCATCCTGCTGTCTCTCTGTCAGTAATTAGTTTTCTTTGCCTGACAACTAATGTAAATGTTTCCTCTCATTTAACTCATGCTCCAGCAGTAGGTTTGTGCAGAATCTTTGCAGGTGAGTTTATAAAAACCTTCTGTCAGATCTGGGAACCGTAGTGGAAACTGGCAAGGTGTTTAAGAGCCCTCCTCTGGGTTTGATTCATCGCATGGTGTTCTGCTAAGTGAGGTAGCTTTGAAGGATTTTTTAAATCAAGCAAACCTCTTTTACTGATAATACAAAAAAGATACTTCACATTGAAATTAAATAGGGAGGATCAAGTTTATAGTCACTATTCAATTAATGATTTTTATTTGATACATTGTTTTAATAAGGAAGGTGGAAAACAGAGATTATTTTACGTGAAAATGCATAGCTAGAAGCTATTTTAGATTACTTTAGGCATGAGATTTCCGAAGTTCTATATGAGAAATATGTGTCAGCAGAAGTCAATGTGAAGATGAGTAAGCCAGATGACCAAAAAAGACATGGCATTTAGCTTAGGCCAAATGTTTCTATCAATATGTAATAGGGACCGGGATGTTTATTTATGACACTGTATCACCAGAAACTCCTTATTTTCTTGTAGGCCATATCGACAACACTAACAATATTATGTGGGCACATGATGCTTCTGCCTGGTCAATATTTCTCACTTAGGAAACTCTACTTCTATAATTCTATCACTTAACTTTCTCATTTAAAGTATCAGCATTTGACAGAGGCCTGGCCTGAGTAGAAAGGAAGGAGGAAACGGTGGAAGAAGAATGAGTCTGAGAATAAGTAATATATTATGAAGAAAGTAAGTGTTCCACTTTGTAAGCCTCAACTCTTTCTCTGCCTGTAATTTCAATGAGCTAAACCAAGTCAAGTTCCTCTCAGCTCAGTGACCCCGTACAGTCCCTTCTGTGCTGAAAGAATTCAAGTTGTGTTTCTTTCACCCGCTCTGAAAGCAAAACAACAGCTGTAACGGCTTGGCACATTTATTTATCTCTGGGTCACCACCTTCTCATTTTTGCTCCTTTAGCCTTCAATATTCGTAGAACCAATTTTGTACATAAAATTTCATCTTTTTGAAATACACAGTTTCTATTTTCCTGGTTAGACCCCAAATGATCTAATAATCTGGCTGGGGCTTGGGAAAGAAGTCTTAGAGACATGCATGTTAGAATCGTCAGCATGTAGACGGTGAAGGAAGCCATGAGATGTAGAAGATCATGGAACAAAAGCTGCAGAACAAAATGATTTTAAAGTAGCCATATTACTGTGTCCTGGTCCATAGTACAGCAATATATTTTAATCTTTACTATAAATTGGAATTGGCCTAAAGAATGTCCAAAACAGTATGCAAAAACGTTTGACAAAAGATCAAATGGACTGGACTCTAATAGACACAAAGGCAGGGGTCCCTAACTACCCTGCCTGTGAGAACCTGGCTGCACAGCAAGGGCTTAGTGGAGGGCAGCAATCAAAGCCTTACCTGTGTCTGGTTGGAGCCACTGCCTACTGCTGGCATTATCACCTGGCATTATGTCATCTCCATCTAAGAAACACTTGTCTTCTACAAAACCAGCCACTGGGGCCAAAAGGTTGGGGACTGAGTGCTAAGACCTTCTGTGATGCTGTCCAGTAAAGCGGAGAAACCAAAGATTCAGTAATAGTCAGTCTGAGTTAATTCATCTAGATATAAATCTGACCTCACACAACATCCTACACCTCCTTGGGCCTTACTGCTAATTTGTAAAAAGGGTTAATATATAACAACGCCCACAGGCTGTTTTGATGTAATGCTGTTTTGTTTTGTTTTTTCATCTCTGGCTCTGTTTCTGGCTGTTTTACAGTTCTGTGCTATCTGCTCTGTGGGTCAGTTTATTCCAAGGTGCTGTCAAAAAGAAGCTAATTGATCATGTTAATATCCTTCCAGCAGTCCTGGCTCTCAGAGATGTAGTCAACAGTATCAAATAGAATACATTATTTGGATCTCAGAGGGTACGGAATTACAGGGCCTGTTAATCTCAGAGATCTGGCTCCAAGAGCTGGCATCTTAGTGGTAGAATCTCTTCAACAAAATATTTACCACACTTCAAATGGCTGAAAGTCTGATCATACTTCCTCAACAAGGGCACTGTCACCAAGCCTGCTGTAGGTCACATCTGAAGCTTCTACGTGAATGGCCCACACCTGCAAAACCGTCGCATTGAATTTGACTTTTTATTAATAGTCTGATTAAATCACCCTAACCAAGACTTTTCCTGGACACAAACCCTAAATAAACAAATTTGCATTTAACTGCCCACTTCTGCTTCTATGGCCAAAGAGGAAAGCAAATACGCAGGGCTGATGTTCAATCATTAATGCCAATGCCACTAGAAGCAGCTCAGACCAGCCCAATCTAGAACTTTCTAACTCTTACTAAGCAAAACTAGTATGACACAAATTAGCAAATACTAATTTTTTTTCACATCCCTCATCTGTCCAATTGTAAGATTTTTCTCCTGGCTCGTCACTCCAAGTAGCCTTGAAGAGCCCCAGATAACCACAGACATTTAAGACGTGCCGAGATGCTTTGTGTATATTTATGTCCCCCTGAAATTAGGGCTGCCCCCATATAGTGTCTAACTGCTGCCAGCTGCGATCACAAAGCACTCACAAGGGACAAGTTTGTGTGTGAGTGCACACTATGCTTCTATGTGCGACAACCTGTACATAATATATGCAAGAAACTAAGCATCACATTATTGCCTAACGTATCAAATTTTATAAAGATTTAAAATACTTCACAAGTATTTTGTTCCTCTACAAAAATAAGATCAATTCTCCTCTTTCCTGTTCTCCAAAGATAAGAACCAGTTTTGTACTTGCTCAGTATTGTATTCCAGCCCTAATATTTGTAACACATAGCCGGTATTCCATAAATAATTGTTGAATAATTGGTGAGTTCCTGGACATTATTATACTTCACACCCATTCCCATCTACCCCATACACATCACTTAAAAAACATAGTTTTAATATGACTTAACACTTACATAGGGAAAAATCATTCAGGAAATCATATGAAAAAAAGAAGTCATACAAAACAGGTAAACCTGTTTAAAACAGTATCAAAAATATTTAAATCCCCTATATGAAAAATAGTTGAAGATATCCTTTGGGGGATAAAACTTGTGGAGCTAAAATGGCCTTTTTTGGAAGAATCTCCAAGAATCATCATTAATGAGAAGCTCAGAAAAAAAGTCTAAAATAATATTAAATATTATTTCTGACTCTACTTTCTTGCCCGTCACTACTTCCTCCACCTGAGAATGAATTAAAAGTCAATTCTTAATTTACTGCTTGTTTTTCTGATACAGATGTTAGAAAATGTGATCTGTAGATTTTTCTCTATGTGTTTGTCTTGGGGGAAAACTTTCCACTGTCTAAGGAGATGGCCATGAATACTAAACAACACTTGAATCAACTAAAGACTACATCTCAGAATAAGCCAGAAAATGCAACTTTTGTTTCTGCAATTATGTTGGCTTCTACTAAAATCCTTTGCTTAGATTTTGATACAGAATAGAAATAAAATGTATTTATTATTTCATTTATTCCCCAAACCAAAAGATTGTTTTTCCGAACTCATTTTACAATCTGTGTGCCACATCTGAGTCTTGCCGCTTGTCCGAGGAAGAGATGTTCTCAGGCACTACGCCATCCCTCCCTCATTTGGGGTAACGTATATGTGACAGATGAACGGCTCTTTTTCCAGACTGTGTAAAAGCCCACGCGACACAAGTAAATCAACTAATTTACCTGAGGAAAAAATTCCATCTAATTCAAAAGCTGGTAAGAATGTCAGGATGTATGAAATTAAGGTTCCAGCCAACACCCCACCAAGACAAACTGACTTTCTTCTCAGGGACAACACCCACCAAGTTTCTGGGTACGCCTGTGACTTCTAATTCGCTGCACTCGGCATCATTACTGATACAGTAAACTAGAACACACTATTTTCCATCTGTTCAATATTTCAAACATTTCCTCAGAAGGTTTAATTATTAAAAGTGAAGGAGTTACAAGATACCATAAAATTACAAGGAAAGCCGTACTTATTTATTCTAGATATTATGAAAAAGTAAGTATTCGTAAAATCCCCAGAAGTTATAGTTATCTCTACGTAATTTACATTTACCACTATTCATAGCACAATCAGGTGAGCAGTGGGAAGAGGTTTTAGATGGTCAGAATGGAGAAAAATGAGAAATAATTATAATAAATATTTTAAAACAAAAGTGTTACGAAGAAGTTTTCAAAGCTTCAGGTCATTATTTCAACCCAGATTTTATGTCGCACATGTTTAAGAAAGTATTGAGATCATTAAGATGGATGCATTCTATATTAACCATAAAGAAATTCTGGTGACCAGACCTGAAGGTGGCCTCCACATCCACGCTTCCTAGTACTCGTGCCCTCATATAACCTCACTCCCCTGAGTATAGACAGAACCTGTGGCTTGCTTCTGACATAAAAAGTACGGCAATAGTTAGTAGGCTCTCACCTCTGTGATTACACTGAATTGTGTAACTTTGTCTTCCTCCACTTAGCCACTCTCACGCCTCTCCTTGCAGGCTCCATAGATCTGTGGCAAGGCAGCACGGCACACAAAGGAAAAGCAGAGATCCTCCAGGAGGGGAGACAACCTAGGATCTGAGGGCAGCCTCCAGCTGAGGGCAGCAAGCAGTTGTGGCCCTCGCTTCTAGGAGCACAGGGAACAACTCCAGTGAGGCTAGAAGCGGGTGCCTCCCTCCTTCAGTTCCAAGGTAAAAACACAACCTGGCTAACACCTAGACTGCAGCTTTGAAAGACCCTGAAGAAAGGAGCCAGTCAGGTCTTGTCCCCAGCCCTGACCCACAAATGTTTTATATTACATTAAACTGTTAAATTCATGGTGCTTTCTTATGCAGAAACAGTAACTAACGTAGAAATATCATAGTGTCTATAGGCTGGGGCAATATCCAGTGTTAAATTATCTATGTGCCTGCCCTCAAATATTATATGCAAATAAAAGTGTTATGTATCTAAAGGTTTAATATCATCAGTACAATTAAGATTTTCAGTGCCAACATCTGTTTAACTCTCAAATCATTAAAAAAAATTAAAGCCACTTTGCCAAAAGATGCTTCATACTAAAGTAATCTTAGTCTAGCAGTATACTTGCTCTTTTATTATATGACAAAAACATAAAAGATACCTTTGTACATGTATATTTATTCTTTCATAATAACTGGGTGTTTTATTTGCTTCATTAAGGAGACACAAAATTAAACAATCTTTTACTTCATCTCAAATTTTACTACCAAAAATATCTTGAAGTCTCACATCAAAATCAAAATTATATCTATTTGTGACTAGCCCATATTTATGAATCAGATCACATTAACCTTTATATACAAATTTTGACTAGCTCAGGAACAACTAACATCTGCATCATTCTGGCCTCAGTAATATGTAAAGATACTTTTCAGTCATGTTATCACCGCAAGTCTCACTGAGAATTTCGTACTATTTGGGACAGGCCAAGGAGCACGTGTGCTGGCTCTCGTGAATTGCATCTTAATGTTCCGTGTTCATTAATACCACGAGCCCGAGAAGGGCAAGCTGAGCCATCCGGCCAGCGTCCCGCCTTCCTTCAGCCGCGGGCCAGCCCACTGTCACTCATGGATGAGGCACCACGTCACTCTTACAGAAGTCTAGTGGCCAACCTGCTTGAATCGGGGGAGTACAACATTTTTTGAGACAGTGCGACAGAATTTCACACACACCCTTTCGTCCCCGCCAGGTGATCTGGATGTGAGGTGATTCAAACAAGAGCCACCTCACGCTGCCTGGAAGTGGGCTGCCCTCTGGCTGCCAAGATAGTGGTCACATCAAGCCTCTCTGTCATGTCCTTCGCCTTGTAATGAATTCTCAGAAGCCTCCTTTTCTACTTCCAGCCTGCTTCCTCAGTCAAACATTTATAAACTCTATATTGTAGTGATTACGTTTTAAAAAATTTTTTGTCAGTACATGTTTGCAGTACATAATGTTTATATTCCTCGTGTGGAGTTGGTACATGTACATAATACATCTTAATTCCTTCATTCAGCCCCTTTCCTTCCTCTCCCTGCCCTCTCTCCACTCTCTTCATTGTCTGCCCATTCAAGAAAGCTCTATCTTCCTCCTTCCTATTATCTATCTTTTACTTTGCTCTTTATTTACAATGTAGGCTTTTTGGGTTACTTTGCAAAGAGAAAAATCCTTATTTCCCATGTAAACCGGCAGATTCAAACAAATATGGGTTGATGGGTTTGAAGAAGGGCTCTTAACTCTATATTTAAGTTACAGCTCAATATCCTTTTGACTATTTTAATTCAAATAACAGATGAAGAAAAAAGATTATTTTAATAATTGCAAAGAGTGATTTCTTGAACTGTACTTTATAAATGATGACCCATATCATTTAAGAAATATCCAATCTCATACAAATCACCCATCTCATATAAATCTAGCTGAAAGAATCTGAGCAATATGTTTAGAAACTGGAAAACAATATCATTAATCACGTCAGACTGGCAGCCTTTTTGTGCCCTGCATGCTGATCAGGATGCACACGCTATGTAAACACTCAAGCTATGACTTTTTAGATCATGGCTATTTAAATTGGCAATAACTCTTCTGCATGACTTTTGGTGCAGTGCTAAAGACAAACTAGAGAAGTTATTAGGGTATAAATAAATATCTGAGCGTACAAATGAATCCTCACTAAAATATTTATTTGAAGTTAATTAAATTTCATTATTACATCCATCATTACAAATTATCTCCTTCACTCTAATCATTGGGTTAATTGCTTATTATCTTGCAAAGATGGAAAAATGTTAAAATGCCCAGGAAAAGACTGCTACTTTGTATTTCAGTAGACACAGGACTTATTTTTATCTACAGCAAACGCTAAGTTACCTAAATATACTCTGTCCTTGCAAATGAAGACTGTGTATCTGGGGCACGTGTTTACAGAACCTGTAAGAAAGTGAGACATAAAAGTATCTCCAGAACGAGCATGGAAAACAGCTCACTACCCAGGAGTACTGCAGTGAGTGTGTATCACTCCCCCCTGGATAAAAGAGTAAGGTTAGAAAACACAGCATTCCTCTTCTATGTTCTACCACATCACTTGTTGCCTGAACAGCGAAGACTGTTTGCCAGAGAAGACTTGATAATCTTCCCCATTCACACTATCTCATTAATGACCTTCGGCTTCATTCCGCCCCATCTTCTACATCTAGTGATACATTTTAAACATCTCCTTCCAAACTTTGTGAGAAAATCATAGGCCAGGATTGGGTAAGTACATCATTAGGTAATATGCTCTTCATACAATCACTAGGTGCCCCTTTGTACCACACACTGTTAAGTTAGTATTTCTGTGAAAAAATTTTGACTAGCTGTTTAAAAAATACATTTGTCGAACCATCCACTAGATAGTCATTTCTTAGTCAAAGAGCATTACAAAATACCTTGGAGATGTCCTTACAATGAAGACCCATGAAAAACAAGGCCTGCTCGGTCACATACACAATATACATATACACAATATACACGTGTGTGTATGTGTTTATATACCACGTCTTGAACACAGTTCTGAGCAAGCACATTTCAACACATATTAACCAATGTATGCCTCAGATATTATGGGTTAAAATTAACATAAATAAACCCCCTTGTTTTGTGTATTGAGCATTTATTTCTTGGTATTGCCTGTAATTTATTATAGAAGGAAAGATGAGGGTATGTACATAGAAATGTACATATAGATAATGACAGATTAAAATCAGTCATTAAGTCACTGCTGTAATACTGAAATAGATAATGGACACACAATTCAAAAATCTGTAATTATGTGTGTCAGCTGCTGCAGCAGATTATTTTAAAAGGTTAACAATAGAGACTATTAGTAAAACCTGACATAAATAATTGGGGATTTTGTTTAAATTATTTTAATGTTCTTTCTCAGCTTTAATTGAAATATAATTGACAACTAAAACCGGTGCATATTTATGACACACATGATGTTTTGATACATGTATACATTGTGAAATAGTTGCCACAATCTGGCTAATCAACCTATCTATATATTTTGGATACATCAAGCAGCTATATTTAATTATAAGAAAGAAAATTCTAGAAAGAAGATATCCATTGAACTCTTACTATTTATAGAGTGTATGCTTATTTTTCTGTGTAAATTTTTGGAACATTTCCACTAATTAGATAACTCCCAAGACATTTTTAGTTTTAATAAACCACACTATCATTAGGCATTTAAGTGTAGGAGAGCCTTAATATATCTAAATAGCTTATCCAATTTACAAAATGTTTCCATAAGTAAACACATAATTATGACTCCTCCATGTTGCAACTCCAAATGGTAAACTATGTAATTATGAATTAATGAGGTGGATTTTCCTTTGTACCTTATGTAAATTTATTTTACTACTTTCTAAAAGTGAATCGCTCATATAATAACATAACTTAATGTTTTTACTTTTTTGAATTTCCTTATAATTATAAATATGCACATTATTTTTGGGTAATAATTTTTAAGAAGAGCTGGACTCAACATGAATAAGTTACATAAATAGGAAATGTCTGTTCTTTAGGCTTACTGCTGCATCTGGACCTCTGAGAGAACCTAAGAAATACAAGTTTTCTAAAACTAAATCACCGAATGGACTTGACAAACAGGCTTATCAACCGAGTAACAGATCGATGCTTAAAGGCCAAATCCACAAAGCCAAGGAGATACACACTATTCAAATATGTGTCTGCTGACATTGACAGTTCTGTCAGTTCTGTTTCTTACCAAAGGCAAATGGAAATAGACAAGATCAATGGAACAATGAATTCCTTGTGTAGAAATCACAAAACCATATATTCAATATCTCAATTCATACACTAAACCACCAAACAGTTTTGAAGGTCCCTTTCTTAGGCCAGACACTACTAATATAAGTCTAGATAGTAAAGTCACAGGAACTAATAACAGTTCTTCAAAACTTTTTTTTTCTACAATAAGTTAGTATAACATCATTTTCTAATCTGGATAGAAAATATAATCTACATCAATTTAAAGAGAAAATTCCTTCCTGGGCAAAAAGTATGAAGAAATGTTATAATGTTTATGACAATTCTGTAAGGTAGGATTGACATTTAACTGACAACCACTCCATAATATGATTTAGATGATTACATAATAAATGAAACATGAGGCATTCTCCCAAGTAAGAACAAATAGTTATTTTGGTTACTTGGTTTATCATGTAACTTTGATTTTTAAAAATTTTGGTGACAGCACATACCTTGGTTAACCATAGCTGGAAAGAAATTATCTTTGCTACTTATCAGGTCATACATCATTTTACTGAAACAGATTCATATGATAACAGACTTGAAAGAAGCTATTTATCAATTCCAAATATTTATTTACTGATTGTTAGAAAAGCTGTTGGTTGGGATGATTTTGTTGAGCTCACAGAATAGAAGAACATATCATCTCTCTGAAAGAACACTCGTTTCTCCTTGGTCCAGACAAGCAGGGGAGGTTTAAAAATCAATGTGGTAAAGGTTATGAGGAGGTGAGTACTTGGAATTACAGAGATTCTTGACAATGTAGGAACCAGAACAAATATGATCAATGAATCAAGCCAGGGCAGGTACACAAGATGGGTAAACAAAATAGTTCCATTGAAAGGGAAAGTTACAAAGTCCCAAAGATATCATACTACAAATATTCCATATTACCACAATAAAATAAAAATTAATAACACAAAATTCCGTAGTAATGGGACTACGATGTCTAGTCCAGCATAAGAATATGATAAGGTAATTTACAAGGCCAGGAAAGCATATGAGGGAAAGGGGGGGTGGGCACTGAGAATCCAAGTTCAGTCTGCATCAGCTTCATGCAGAATGTGAAGGAACAAGGACAGAAGGATGGTAATAGGGAACATGAATAAGATGCACACTCAACACCCTCCCAAAAAATATGTGAAACTAGGCAGTAGAGTGGAACGAGGTGGGCAATGGGCCTGGAAGGGTGGTGATTAAAGTGTGTGAATGTGCATGTACTAAAAATAAAAGCCTTGAAAGAAAAATAAACACCACAAGGCAAACCATTCTGATGTGGAATTTTATACCCTAATGATTTATAAAATATTAGTGCTACAAAAAAAAATCAAAGGCTTAATAATATATCAGTTTTTACAGAGAGTTCTCAACAGGAAACATTAACATTTAATGTATCAGCTTCCTAATTAGTCACATGAGTCAAAAAAGTAAAGTAAAACTATAGAAGTATTATAATGCTATTGCATTGCTTTGAACATATAAGAGCCAGCACGCAGTGAAATGTATAGATATTTATAGCTTCTTGCTTTTAATAATTTCAAATGCATCATTTTGTAGATAAAATGAAAGGTTCAGAGTACAAATAGAATTAATCTGGCAACATATCTTGTTTAAACTTCTTTAAATAAGACCTATAGTGTTTTAACAAATTAAATTAACAGCTGCATTCTAAATACAATCATGCTAATAGTACTAAAAAGTGATTAGGAATATATTTAAAGTAAATGTGTGTCTTGTTTCAAATAACACAAACACAAACCATATTTTTGTTCTAAAATATTCAATGTTCTGGAGAAAATAAGATCTTTTTTGTAGGAAACTCACAAAATTACTATTTTACTGCAGAGGACTGCTACAAAATTTACTAATACACTCACAAGGATGGGAAAATTTCCTTTTATGTTTAGAATTGAGAACTCAAAGAAAAGTGAAATTCGCATCGCTATGACTTAAATAGATGCACCAGTTCAGGCACTGACATTAACGCACTTAAGACAAAATATACAACATCATACAACTTATCTGTCAATTACTTCTGGTTAGATTTGTAAACTGTTATAATCAACTGTGGAAATTAAATATTATGAGCAGAATAGTTTAAAGACTTTATTAAGCATTAAATATTTCAAGTTTTTTCTTTGTAATATAAAAGGAAAAGTTGAAATATTTTAATATAAGTATAATCTTATGCACTCTTTTTATTTGCTATGCTAATTTTAAAATTCAAGTTACCAAATCATGGACTTTTCTTCTCCTAAGTGTACTTATGATTCACTTGAATAAATGCTAGTTTCATAGATGAAAAGTCATATATTTATTATTTCTAACATAGAAAATAATGAATGAAATTAGTAAATTGTATTAGTAAGGTATGTAAATTCAAAAGCATATTATATAACACTTTTAAAAGTAACTTTTTAACTTTACCAAAATTTGTATTACAATTATCAGATTTCAAAGAAACACACTATAATACTTAAAAGTATTCACTATACTCTCTCCATAGACAATACCTATAGTCAAAAAACTTAGCAATAAAAAATAAAAGTATTCCTCATGGGTATAGAAGAAATAGTTTGAATCACTCCGTTAGTGATTTTAATCATGAAATATTTATAGACATATTCAGACTAAATAAAGTACAGATATTCCCTGACTTACTGGGTTCGATTTATATATTTTTAATTTCATGGGATAATACAAAAGCAATATATATTCATAGATGCCATCCTTCAAATTGTGAGTTTTGATCTTTTCTTGGACTAGTGCTATGTGATAGGATACTCTCCCAGCCAGCCATGCAACCAGGAGAGTAAACTAACCACACTCTACAGGGTGCTACATGGCAATGATGTACAGTGGGTTAGGTGTATTAAGTACATTTTTCACTTACAAACTATTCAGCTTACAATGAGTTTATCAGGATGTAACTTCATCTTAAGTTGGCAAACATCTGCATGTAATACTCCATTTCTAGCCACAAGGTTACCCATATCCCTAGATCCTCCTAAGCCCCTTTAAAAAGTCAGTAACTCTAAGAAGATAAAGTAGACTTTCAAAGAGAGGGACTAAAGATTTGATTCTGCTCCCTTTGTCAGTACTAACCATTAACTTCTTCTGCACTAATGAAAATTATAAAGGAATTCTCAGCTCTATATTTAGACCTTTCCTTCCTAGAACTTCTCATTACCTAAAGTAGTGAGACTGATTTACAGATAATTGCAATGATCCAGAAGAGAGACGATGAAGGCTGGTCCACAACAGTGGAGATGGAGAAAAAACAGATTGACTACGTGGAGGAGGCTTACTTGGAGATGCTTTTTTGACCTATAGTAGCTTCTTTTCTTTCTGGGTTTGGAGTTGTGTGCAGATAATCTAAAGGGGGATGAAAGGAGGGAGGAAGGAAGGAAGGGAAGAAGGTAGGAAATAGCATAGGATAAAAAAAATCCTAGAAATATACTTAAAATTCAAGAGAAAGAATAACAGCCAAAAAACTGATGTTTTTAAAGAGCAGGAGAACTATAAAGTGGTATCATAAGAACAAAGATTGAAGAGAAAGTCAACTAGGACCTACTGACGACAGCAAGGAGAAATGCTGAAGGGTATCAAACACTACAAAGAAGTCAGCCAGCCGGATGGAAGACATGCCCCACTGGCAAAGCCATTTCAATGAACTAGACATAGAAGCTGGATTTTAAGTTGCTGAGATAACAAATGGAAGAGAAATTTTTATACCTTGTTTTCTCTGTAATAAGTTTACACCATTATTAATATATTAACTACTGGAAAGTTAATAAAATCTATACAATCTTTAAAATTATTCTAAGTTTGGCAGAAATGGAAAGGGATAATGAAACAAGTTCAAATGGTTGTCAGGGTCAACATTTTGTAGGCTGAAGAGAGCTACTGAACTGATCAAAATTGAAACCATAACAAAACGAGAAACAGGAATCAACAACACAAAGGATGAAGGCAAAGATGAAGAAAGGACTAGAGCACAGACCTAGTTTTTGATTTTTCAGGGGAAAAGAGATCTCTCTTGTCTGGAGATGAATGAATGAATTAAAGGATGGGTAGAAATTTACATTAAAAAAATCAAAAATTTTGAGGCAGAATTTTAATATATTTTTTAATGCTGGGGCCTATTACCACAGTCCCTGACTTTTCTCCTTATTTTTCCTTTTTGTCTTTCCCTGCATGGTATGAAGAGAGAAGGGAATTGTTTAGTATCATTGCCGCCAACTTTTCCAGCTTCTTGTAAGAATAGACTATTGTCTCCACTGTGATATCGAAAAGGAGGCTCTCCGAAATACCGGGTCTCCTGAACACAGAATACTACCCCTCTCAGAACAATATCAATCAAGATCTAGCCAAGCAACACAGGACCAGAAGGTTGAAAGGTCAAATCATGCAAATCTGGAGCCTAAAAATATTTATAATTGTCTGTATGTAAAGATTGCTGAAGTATGACTAGCCTTGCATCATACAAAGCACCCATGATTGAAATCATGCCTCTACAAAGTGTGGTACATCAAGCTGTTAGTATCCACTGGTCCATCTAGTCTTCCAAATACACTCACTTTGTATAAAGTAGCTTGGAAGATCTGTACTGGTTTGTATGTGAAACTAAGGCTGACGTTACTCTGTAGCTATTCTTCATCATTTCTTACTGTGAGCTTCCACATTATGAGTACTGAACCAGAAATCTCATTACTTTGATAGCAGTGGAGCAAGAATAATGCACAGTGCAAAAGAAATTTTATAAACAGTGATCTCCCCAAAATAATGGACTTTATCCATACAATCTCAAACATTTCATCATACAACCCTACTTGATGAGGATGTTTTGCGTGCATTCTGTGTTCCCCTGAGACAAGAAAAAGCAGCTCCTGCCCTCAGGAATTTTCAGTCTCATTGGGAAGAAGATTATTCATCAAAAAGGCAAAAGGTAAAACATAATAAAATACTGATATTTCAAAAAGTAAATGTAATCGAGATTTACACACAAAAAATCAACATGTACACTAAAAATAAATAAAAATTTTTGTGAGAGAAAAAGGTGAGGAAAGACTACTCCAAAATATCGGCTGAACGACCATCTAAATGTACGAAGAAAGGTAAGGAACTAATGACACAAACAGCTACTTAGTCAAACAACTTCATACATTTCTAGTTTTCTTAAATAAAATGCTTTTTATGAGGAATACCAACGCTAATGTGCTTTATTTAATGCATCAACACAGACTTCAAAATTTAATTTTATCCCTATATTTAAATACATTTCCATTGCTCTTCATAAGGTTGTATAACATACCAAAGATTTCTATTTTTAAAACACTAAACTAAAATTAAAGCTCTCTCCCAAGGCCACACAGTCAATACTGGGCAGGTAACTCCAGAGACTTGTTCCTAAGTAGTTCACCTTTTGGGACCAGTGTGATATTCCTACAGTCAGCCAGTTAGCACATGACTGGAAAGTAGAAAGTCAATTCTAAAGCTCATAATTATACACATTTGAAGTTTAAGAAATCTTTTAATGAATGCATAAGTAAATAAATAAATACATCTAAATAAAACCCTAAAATAAATACATCTAATCCTATTATAAGCCAGCAAATTATCTCTCATACTTAAGGCACAAGCATGTGATTAATTTAAATTTTAAAGACACAGTATGTGCAAGATGATCTATTATTAATCTAAGATTGAAAAATACATTTTTTAAAGAATATCGTTTCTTTTTGTTTTCTTTTTTCAGGTTTTCATCTTTCAGGTGTTAAAATGACCTTAGTAAAAAGAAAAAAAAATAACTTCAGAAAATGTAGATAGAAATTAACAGAGACTATGAGTTATATTCACATCCTCTTTAATGTTGAGATGACCAACACACTTATATACACAGCATACAGCTCAATGCAAACACTCGTAGGTAAGCCCTCCTATCTTCTTCAAAACTTTCTCAGATTCTTATTCTTGTAGTTCTTAATGTACATATAAGGTTCAGAATCACCATTTCAATTTACACAAAAAGAAAGAAGGGAAGGGGGGTGGAAAGAAAGAGGGAGAGAAGAAGGAAAACAAAATTTTGACCGGGGTTATTTTGAGTTTATAAAGCTAATTTTCTCAATAATATTTCAACTATCCTGCATGGTAGTGTTGTTCATTCTAGGTATTCGATACTATTTTTCTATTACGAATGCCATTTTCCTTTTGAATTTCATTTTATTATTGTATATTTCATTTTTGAGCTTATATTGTTGGTAAATTCTGCTTTAATTTTGATAGATTGAGGCAATGTTTTAGTATTGCCCTTACATGTGTGTGGCAAAATTCACTTATTAAATTTAATAATTCAATACTTATATTATTATGGAACTTACAAAATCATATTATAGGTAAACACGTTTTATTTGTTCTTTTTCAACTATACACCTTTTATTTCTTTTCTTCCCTCATTGTACCAAAACATCTGATAATGACAACAGATCTGTTCATAATGGGTAATAATGTCTCCTTTTCAATCTAAGGGACAAAGCTGCTGGTAGTAACACTAAGTGGTTATTTACCATAATGAAATTCTAGTATTATCAAATAAACTTTTGTTCCTATTGATATGATCTATAATTTCCCCACCTTTGGGCTTACAAAGTGGGAATTACATTAAAACATTTTCTGATATTAAAACAAATGTACAATGCCAAAAATCACAATCCTTTCTCCTTTACCGAAAAAAAAAATGTCTTTTTTTAAAAGTTAATGTCTGATATTTTCTCTATGTGGAACTTTGGAACCTTCAGAAATCTGTTTAAATTCCACGTGTTGCATGCGGAACATTAAAAAGATACTCTGAAGTCTCTAATAACATTTTCTTTCCTCGGTAAATTCTTTTTTTGAGTTTTCTAGGAATATTAGGAAGTCCACATCAAACTGATACAATCAGAAATTGAGACTATTCAATGCCTGGCTTCCGTCCCAAGAAAACAGTTCATTCCTACTATAAACTCACTTCTTAAGAAAAGCCCTGCAGAGTCGGAATCCTTGTCTCAATTAAGTCCTACCTTCTAATTCTTCTCTTTTCAGCCCTGCAAAACCTGTTAAAATCTCCACCTGGTGTCTCAGTCCCTCAAGTGCCTCTTTCAAAATCCAGAAACACAAGCAGGAATGCGTCCTGAAGTAAGATTACTATGGAGGGTTTTGTGTTTCTTTTGGATTTCAGGCCTATAATTTTTACTAACATTTCAGCTCTGGTGCCTTCAAGCAAATGTAGTCTATGTTTTCTGAGATTTCCTAATTATTTTCAATAAGAGGTTGATCTAATTTACTCTATTCCTCATGTTCGTTGGTGATCAGCCGATGGCTAAACTCGGGTGAAAAAACTAAAGAATAAATTCCCCACAGTCTAGGTAAGGCTCCTAACAATTTCATTCAAGAAAAAGTAACTATTTTTACCCAAACACAATAATTTATAGAGGAAAAGATCTTTAGCCTATTTGGTTATATTCACTTTCTATTGAGAATGTTTCAAGTGAGCCCTTTAAGAATTGAGATTAACTGTGATAAAAATGTATGAGTTGAAATATGAAAGCTCTTAGATAATATAAAAGTATGACCCAAGAAGTCTTAAAAAGGATTTCAAAGTATTCGAAAGCTCTAATTCTGGAGCTCTTATAGATAGCAATAAAATTACAAAGAGATATCATGATGCAAGCTCTCAACTGTAAGAGCTTATGGAGTTGCCACACACAAGTAGAACAGGCAGAGTCCGGGGAGTTCTCCACACGTGCAGGCGACAGGCGAGAGAGCTGAGGACAGAGCTACACATCAGCCTTGAGACCACGCCTAACAGCACTGACAGGAGGGAACAGACACGAGGGAAGCCAGCACTGTAAAACGTCACTGCACTCTCATAAATGCACGCGTGGTAACGCTGAGACCCAAAAGGACAAGGTGATGGGAGCAACGAGATGGGTAGATAAAGCAGGTGACGGTCGGGTAGTGAGAGCAAACTTTTAGCTAAGAGCATATTCCAGGCCCCGGACCCGTCCAAAGCAGCATGCCTGAGCTCTGGGGAAACTTGAGGCTCTGTGATTAAATCATGGATTGTGACAGGGCATGTAATGACCAGAGACTGTTCCAAGAGATTAAAATAATTGCTAAAGGGGATACAATACTTTTTTGCTTTAAGAGTAATAATTTACAATTGAAATTCATTAACTACTAACTTAGGAGATATTTTAAAAGAATATACCAAGCAAAAGCGTAGGGTATAAAGGTGTAAGTTTCAAAAATGCAGTAAAGATCAGACTATATACATTATCCTTTCTAGAAACAAATCAAATGAAAGAATGTGGTTATAGAATAAAATCTCATCATTCTGAAATACAGACTTTCAACTTTGAGAACAGAGTGAAATTTGAACCAAACTTCTTCTCAGAAAGAAGATCCTGAGAAATCAGCAACAACTCTTCTCCATTTGGAGTGGTAAGAATGTGAAAAAAAGAGTAGCAAATTCTAAGAGAAAAACATAATTAGTGTATTACTAATCTACTGCTGCACGAAAACCTCTAAAAGGTAGCAGCCTAAAACAACAAACACCTGTTATCTCATAGTTTATTGTGTGTCAGGAACTTGAGCGTGGTTTAGCAGTGTGGTTCTGGCTCAGGGTCTGTCAGGACATTGCAGCTGAAGCTGCTGTCAGTAGACGGCTTGGCTGGACTGAAGGATCGTGTCCCAAGAAGACTCACTCGCTTGACTGGTGGTGGGCATCACACGCTTGCTGCTGTAGAGAGCAGGCTTCCATCGCTTGCTTCTGGGGCCTTTAGGAAGGACTGCTTGAGCATCCTGACAACGCAGTAGCTGTCTTACTCCAGAGTAAATGATCCCAGAGCAGAGAGCAAGGCAGACACCAGTGTCTTTCCTCAGCAACCACAAACTATCATTCATGCCGTATTCTATGTAACAGAAGCAGGGTACTAAGTCCAGCTCATTCACAAGAGAGGAATCAGGCTTCACTTTTTGAAAGGAACATCACAGAATGTTTGGGCATATTTTAAACCACGATGCACACTACCAATATATTGGTGTAACGGTCAGAGGAGTCAGGAGTTTATATAAAAGATAGAGAATGATTTTACAATTATACAGTTATTTCCAACTGTAAATCAATAACGTTTTACAAAGTCCACAGACAAGCATTTAGAAGAGGAAGCTCACAGCCCTTATGCAGCCATTTTTTTTTCTTTCTAAGTTTCACAATAATTACAGAAGCTGTCACAGCAAGATTGACAGCAATCGGAACATTTCTGGCACAGTATGTGCAAGAAGACAGGAAGAAATACATATGGAGAACAATAAACAAGAGCCAGCTGCACAGATTTTCTCATAACAGCCAGGGAAACTAGCAGTGGATAAGAACATATCAGCGACTCACCAAAGACAAAGTCCCCACGCCCCGGGGCCTCTCTGCAAGGCACTCCTTTCTACAGTGGCCCAGACACTGCTGATTCTGTGGGGGTGAGGAGTGGTAAGAAAGTCTAATTTATAATCCAAACAATTCTCTCCACTGGGATATTAAACACTCCTTACTACCTGAGCTCAGCTTCACTAGCACTAGTTCACCAAATAAATGGAGAAAATGAACTATATTTCCCAAGTATAACTGACCAAAAGATCCACCTACTTCCACAATCCCTACCTCACAGCCAAGCAGTTGAAAGGAACCCATTCTCCTCTCAGGTCTCTTGTACTGAAGAAACCACATGGTATCGAGCAAGAAAAAAGAAGCAAGAATCTACTCACTACGTTAGGGGAAATACAAGCCTCATCAGTAGATCTCCCTTGCAAATGAGTAAGGAATGGGAAGATGGGTGAACAGAAATGCAAAACTTCAGAAAAGCAGAGAGACATACAAACATATTTTTAAAACCTCACACATACGAAAAGGCAAATGGACCAAGGGCTGAACCCTGTAAGAAATCAATTGAATCTGAAATCTGCAAAGTATGATACTAAGAGTTACACGTAAACTCAAAACATCTAGAACACTCTTTCAGCGGAGGCTTCCCCCAGTGCTTGGCCAGCAGGAGGCAATCACGGGAGCTTTGCACTTGTCCCTTCCCCTGTGGCGCTGTGCTCAATGCCGATACCCACCTCACCTCTGAGACTTCAGCCCCTCTGGGGTCCACCTCGGGCCCAGCACGCCTTCCCATGCGCGCAGAAGCGTCCTGCCTCCTGGCGTCACTGACCCCGCTGTACCTCCACCCACCGTGAGCTCTGTACAGTTTGGCACATACCTTTGCAAACTGAAAAATCTTCTAAAAATCCCCACACCTGGTGCTATGACCTGCTGGAAATCTGGCTGGCATGATGGCATTTTCCAATTGGCTTTACTTTAAGTAGTTTTGGATATTCTATGTCTTTTGCTTTTTGCTGTTTTCAGCTTCTAACTGTGCCTACAATCTTTAATTTTCAATGGACAATTAAATTATATGTATTTTGATGGCATATTTTGAAATACATAAAAAGTGTAATGGCTGCATTGAACTGAATAATATATATATATTACCTCAGATAACTATTTTTGTGATGAGAACACTTAAAATCTACTATTTTCAATAGTGTGGTACAATGCTATTAAAACAGTTTCAATGTTGTAAAATAGGTATTTTGAATTTATTCCTCCTAATTTAACATTGTGTCTCCTTTCACCAACATCTGTCAAATGCTCCCATCTCACCTCCCAATAACCATGGACCTATATTGTTACTGACAGATAAAATTCAGGACACTTCTACATACTATTCTTTGATACTCTTCCATATTATTAGTTTATATACCAAATAAATTTGGTCTAAGTTATTAGACATCTAAAATAATCATATTTAATACTTCTTTAGCTATTTGTTATTCTCTTTATTCTTATAGAACTCTTTTTGTCACTGAAAGTTATGTGCCAACTAGAAGACACAAAAAAAAACTGATACAGTATAAAATAGCTTTTTGAATATATACCTATTTATAAGTATACTACTAAAGAAAATAGCCCCATTACTCATATTACTAATAATGGGAAAATCACAACTGTCTCATTTTGTAGCCACCAAATTGGCCTCATATATTTTTTTATTTCATCAAAACAAAAACCTATTTAGGAAATAACTAATTAACTTACACAGAGGAACAAAAAATCTGCCAGCTACTGAATTAAGCATCATGTAGTCAGTAAAACTTTTCTGCCAGTGGGAAAGTTTTAATTTGTACATAAAAGGTATGTTCTCCTGGGGGGAATTCTATGCTAGCTAATGGGCATTTTCTTGTATAATTCTGTTATTCTCAACATCCCTATTTTATAACTGAAAGTAGTTTTTAAAAAACTTTTTTCAGTGTAACCTATTTTTAAGTGGATAATACTAGGACTTTCCAAAGTGTCAATTAGCAGTAAGCTTCAAATTCATAGAACAAACACATTCTAACTCACGTGGAGTTTGCATTTCATCTATTTTAATACATGTGATTGTACTTAGAAACTTGACCATTTTATATTACAATTTAGGAGGATTTCACCAAAGAATAGGAAAAAAAAGGAACAGATTTTTATTAAATACTCCATAAGTTCAATGCAGTTAAAGATGCAAAGGAAATAGATTGGTAGGCTTTGAGATGTAGAGACTTAGGATCTTTACAAAAACTAAAAATATTGGCAGAAATTGACTCAATAATCAAATACAAACTTTGGCATGTGTAACTGCTATTCCTCAGGCCTTTTTCGGCATGGACCCTGGAGCATTTGGGGAACGCTCATTAGCAAGACAGATTCTCCAGCATCTTTTGTCCCGGTGGGGGTGGTGGGTGTCCTCCCAGAAGTGGAAGCCAGGGCCCAGCACCTGCTGGGCAAGCACCTCCCGCCGAGCTACGCCCCCAGGCGGATTCCCTGGTATCTTGTTCAGATTGGATTCCAGCTGTCTAGGCTAACTCCTAGTAATGTGTATTGTTTTTTTGTTTGTTTGTTTGTTTTTCATTTTATCCTAACATTTTATTTGAAGAATCTTAAACTCCCAGAAAAGTTAAAAAATAATAGATACTGTATTTTTAAACTGAATCTACAGAACTCTGGTTGCCTAATGTGGTTTCCAGTCACGGCTGCAACTAGTCAGGAGCATCATCAGAACGTGATGCGTGTTCAAATCCTAATTGAATGTGACAGTGGACAAAGTACTTCATCTTTGTGGTTCAGATAATTATGAGTGGAGGGAAATCCCTTCACTTTCATGACAGTTAGGAGTCAAAATTAAAATCAAGTGATGTCCACCTCAGTGCCTGGGACATAATATGCGTGCACAAAAGGACTTCCTTTTGATAGCAACTCTACCATTTTCTCATATTTTTGGCCTGATTTGTGATAGACAAACTGACACTGACTGCATGTGCATTCTTCTTTCTTGAAGAGACTGTCAATATCAATGCTTCCATTTTGGTCCTTGTTGGCCCTACTGCTGACCTTGTATAACCAAACTCCAGGAAGCCATGTCTTCAAGATTTTCCTTAATGAGTCACTCGATTCTGACACTTGAAGTTATTTGAAGCATCTGTCTCCAGTGTATTCATAGCTCATGGACTCTCAGAATTACAAAGCACTATGTTGGAGCAAGATAATACCTTGGTTGACTGCTCGCAAACCAACGCCCACAGAGCTTAAGTGACTGAAGTCACACAGGTCATGACAGACTAGAAACTAGATCTCCATATTCCACACATTTTATTCTCAACCTACATAGTTTCCAGTGAGTTCCAGAAAACAAAATGGCAAATTAGCAATTTAGTTCTGATTATATTCAATACAGATTTCTGTAATTTTTAAATTTGTGTTATAGTTACCAATTTTACATTTCTGTAAAAAATCTGAGAGTAAAGTGTATCAATACTGTAATTACTACATAACTATATTTTGAGCTCTCAAGAGGTATTTCACATAGTGATGACTCACGAAGTACAATTTTGAATGAAAACAGTGAATAAAGGTATTCAGATTGATTACTCTGTGCATGCCTAATATTCAGGAAATAAGCTTTAAAAAATCTCTTGACAGCAGTCATCTTCCCTGAATTATCATAATGACAAGAAATGATCTGCATTCAGTAAGTTGCTTATGTACATATGCGATACTAAAACATTTAAAAGTAACTGTCTTAAACAGACTAAACATCATTCAGGAAAATGTTCTTTCTTCTAATACTGATATGTCAGTGAACTAACAAAGAGGAGGCTGTCTGTGAGTTGACTTTGTCACTCTCATGTGAATATGTGAAGCTTTCCTTGAAGACAAGGGACAAACCTGTGCTTCCCTGAACCTTAATTGTACAAAACTTGGCTCTTCTCCTCACAGGCAACCTGGCTTGCCAGAACCCACTTTCTTCTAAGAATGCCAGGAAGATCACGGGAAATTTAGAGCAGTAACAGGGTCACCATTCCTCAGCCCTGCTCAGTATTGCCACAATCTGCAGAGAGTGTGGAGAGCTGCTTTAATTTCACCCATGTACCTTTGTGACTATGGACATGGTGTAAGAATTCTAAAAAAAAAGGAATAGAGAGTAAATGCCACTCTCCAGAATAACAAAAGTGCCAAGGAAACAACAAACAACAAAAACTGGGAGAAGAATGTTTAAATATCGCATTGTTTCTCTGTGGGAGAAACCAAAAGTGTAGATAAGGACCAAAATATATAATATATATTGGGAAAAGGGAAGAAATTGTTCAAGTGGGAAGAGAAACAAGGGAGGTGGAAGGGAGAAAGGCAGGGAGGGATAGGAGAAAAGAACAGAAGGAAAAAATGGAAACAGATCTTTGTAAATAAGGAGGGGAGAGGAATTAAAGGAAGGGCAGGGAAAGGGGAAGCAAGAAGCAAGATGCTTCATGTACAGGCACAAATTCCCTGTGATGACTGTGATCATTACGTGTATCTAAAATGTACCTAAGATAATAAAATAAACAAAACAGAACAAAAACATAAACAGAGAAAGAACTGGGATAAGTCGAATGTGTGAACTTTGTAGTACACAATCCTGGGAAGTAAAATTTCTGTTCTGTTGGCATAAGGTTATAAACTCCCTTTGCATGGGAAGAACTGTTTTTTTTTTAATCTGAGATTATTTTATCCTACTTTATAGTATAACATATATATATTTCTTTACAATAGAAGATTGTCATAACTCTTGTTTTACCTGTCGGTTTTTAAAATCCTTAATTGGGGGCTGGGGATTTAGCTCAGTGGTTAGAGCGCTCACCTAGCAAGTGCAAGGCCCTAAGTTCGATCCCCAGCACCAAAAAATTAAAAATTAAAAATTAAAATAAAACAAAATAAAATCCTTCATTGGCAAGATGAAAAGTGACAACAGGAAGAAGACCAAAACAATACAGTCCATTCTCCACGGACCACTGGACCTCTTCATCCTCCCTCGGCAAGTGGACAAGGCAGAAAAGGCTCCAAAACCCTTTTCCTCTATGAATAACAATCAAGGAACTAACAGAGAACGAAAATTTTACAAAGGCTTCTCTCCAAGTACAGAAGAAAGGCATTACTTACACTCCGTAACTCATTATTGACCAAAACGTGACACTGACTCTATTTGTTAAAATAAATGCCAACTTCTTATCTAGAAAGGAGCATCAGTGTTTTATAAAACATTTGTTATTCAGTAGCACAAAGATTAGAAAAACGAAAATTAAGTGAGGTGCCACGAGAATTTGGGATATTCTATACAGACTCAAGAATCAGACAGAAAAGGGAAACATGAACATAATAAGCAAATAGGCAAGCAGAAGTACCTACTGTGCCAAATTATGTGCATTTAAAAAAATAAGTTACTGACATCATGTAAAATAGAAGCTAATTAGGGAGTTACATAGTTTTGTAATTAAGATACTATTTGAATAAGAAATTTGACCCTCCTAAATTTCTGAATCCCAAGCTCCTAAAAGCATGAATCCCACCTAGTGGTCAATTAAAACACATCCAAAACAGAAGGAAAACTATTCCAAAATTGCGTCTGATTATTTCGGAAATCACAGCGGATAGCTCTATCTTTTTAAAATGTGAATTAAGTCAGATGTTACAGGGATTTCATACTTCTTAAAGTCAGAGATTCAAATTTAAGTTACCAAATAAAGGAGCTCAAGAAATTCCTGTAATACGTACATCCTCAAATATCAAGTGGAAATGCTAGCAAGAACTTGAGTTGGTGAGTGGATTAAGGAATATATTCATAAGTTATTTCATTAAAAAGGTATAAATTTTAAATGCCTTCTAGTAAATGGTATCATGGCAGTTCCTAACCATTTATAAAAAACTAGATTTACTAATTTCATATTATAACCAAGATAATCTTTACATCAGTACTGTGTACTGCAGAAAACATGTGGGTGAAAATCTAAAAATGTATAACCTTAATAAAAATAATCACTCAACTTTTTGGTGTCTATTGGTCAGGATGGACAGACAGATGAACTTTTCCTGTTATGATGATTCTTATGGCTCAGGAGATTTTTTAAGTATGTACTTTAACATACCAATATCTTTTTAGGCATCTTCTCTTTTGCAATTTTCCTTAGAAAGGACTTAATCATTTTAAATAATAATCATTGTCTTAAATTCTTAACTTATTCTTTCATTATGTTGTTACATTTAAGACTCACTCTTGCTAGATTATTAAATGTACATTATCATCAAAGTCCATGTGACTCTAATGGGGAAAATGTTTGTGATGAAAGAGGGGGCCAAATGTCAGATATAAAACCATTAGCAACCCTCCAAAAGGCTACAGTGTATAAATAAATATAGAGTATATTTGGACTATTAAATTTCGGGAAGGGGATACCAATTAGGTTTTTGTTTTGTTTTGTTTTGTTGGTGTTGGGGATCCAACTCTGGGCTTTGTGCTTGGAGGCAAGTGCTCTAACCACTGAGTTAGTCCCCAGCCCTGGGGATACCAATTAGGAAAACTACATTTATCTGAAAAAAGATGTCTTACACGAGACAATAACACCATATTTAGAAATACTGATCTAGAGATTATCTTGGATGTAAAATGAAATCAAGAAATATTTTTATAAATGTTTAGCAAGGTGGCAAAATACCATTTATTGAATAAAGTGTCTTTCCCCACTAATCTGAAATGACACCTTCCTATCCTAAATTTATTTCTCCTTGGTCCATTGCTCAACTTTCACCTGTATTAATTTTTAGTAGTTCTCAAAGTGTATATAAAATGTATTTTACATCTTATGAAAATTTATGTACATATCTTAAACACATGATAACAGATTATATATAACTTGGTACATAAAGCATCTATGCTATGTAAATATAAGATTTTGAGAAAATTACTGGTGGCCTTTCTAATTTATACTTAACTTCAATAAATTTACATATTTTCAAAATTCTGATAAAGGACCTGCCCCTCATACTGACACAAAATATTAAAGTTTCATTTTATTTTTTGAAAAATCGGTATGTTATCTACATACAAATCAGAAATTTATATATACATATATACACATATATACATAGATATTTCTCTTTCTACCTTCATACCATTAAGGATCATATCTTGATATTTAAAGTAGTTCTAAAATCTTATGTGTGTTTTTAACCCCAATAAAATATAACCTCTCAATTTTATAGCTTTCTTAAAATGACATTAGTATATGACCTATTACCTAAAGAAATAACTCAACATTTCTTCAGTAGTTTAAATTCTGGAAATTGCCTAGAAAAAGGTTACCTCAGAACCATTACAGGATTGTCTTTTACATTAAAAACATCTGCTTATCTGCTGAAGCGTTTCACAATTTTGCTCAGATCTTGAATTTTAATGAGTGCATGAATTCCTTAGAAAAGTTTGTTAAAATACAGATTATGATTCAGTAGTTCTTAGAAAAGACCTGAGATTCTCCATTTCTAATACACTTTCAGGTCATGGCCATGTAGCTTGTAATAGATCATTTTGAGGAGCAAGGAGTTAACTGGCATCTATAACTCCATTCTAAGCCCAACTAAAATATGCGCTTTAAAAACACACCACAGTACACACATGCGTGCACACACATACAAGCACAGCCTCCATTATATGCAACATCTTGAACTGTTCTGACCAAATAAACTTCCAAAGTTCATTGACATAGCTATAATTCTGAAAATTTAAACTTCTAAGTCTTCACTACAGAGTCACATGCATATGGAACAGGGCTGGCCCTAACAAAGACCCTAACAAGGGACAAGATCTGAAATTAGAGTGTGGTGGTGGGGTCCAATGCAACAGCCAAAGGAGAGATAGTAACAGACTCTGTGCTCTACTACATTTGTCTCTCAGTCCCCACTCACCACTAAATACTTTCCAGATTTATATTGCTAGCTAAGGACTGGGAAACACTTTTTTCAGTTTATTTTATAATCTAACATAAACCAGTTATCTTGGTGAAGTTACACAATGATTTGGTTGGTTAATCAGTTTTCAAAATTGAAGCACTGTTAAATTTATAATAAATTTGTAATAAAATATTATGTTATATGGACTTGTGAAATGTTTTCTCTTTTACTAAAGTAAACTTTGAAGTAAATATTATCTTCTGGGAAAAAAAGAAGCAACAATATATCATGTAGAGATACAAATTCCCTATGATGAATTACGGTATCATTATGTATATTTACAATGTACCGCTAAATAATGTCTTCTCTCCTCCTAAGATTGGCCTATTGTAAATGTGTTGCGCAGAAATGCATCCAACGATATCTGCATCAGAAATCTCCATGGTGCTTCCAGAACACTTACATGCCTGGACCTCCAGCTACTCAGTCAGAAATCTGAGAAACGGCTCAGAAATTTGCATTTCCAATAAGTGACCCAGGTCATTCATTTACAAGAAAGTTGTAGGCCTAGTTTGCTAAAAAAAATTTAGAACTGACATTAACACATTTTCAGTTTGTAGTAGATATGTGACGACCCTCCACCCACCTGCCCACAAAGATGTCTACCTGGAATCTATGAATGTGATTCTTTTCGGAATAAAGGTCTTTGAAGATGTATTAAGGATCATGAGATTACACTGAATAATTATGTGGACCACAAACCTAATAACAAGTGTCCTTATAATAAAAGGAGAAGAGAAAGACAGAAAGGAAAAGCCAATGTGAAGACCGGGGAAGCAAATGGAATCACAGGTCTACAAGACAAGAGATGCCAAAGATAACCAGCAGGCACCAGAAGCTTGGACAGAGTCCTGAAGCAGTTTCTCCTGTAGATGCTCCAGAAGCAGCCAACTATGCAGACACCTTGACTTTGGACCTCTGCTCTCCAGAACTGACAGAGAATAAATTTCTGCTGTTTTAAAACAACGTGTTTATGGAAATTTGTTACGTAGTTCCAGAAACTGAATAAAATACAGATACTGATCGCTGATAATATAACTAATAAAAACAAGTATGTGTGTTAACAATGAGGGAGTTAATTGGTTAATATAATTTTAACTAATAATAGTATAACAAATAACAGGTAGTATTTGTCTGTATGACAAATACACAACGTTTGACAGGCACAATGTTTAGGTCACAGCCCAGTCTCAACCATCTTACTATCTCAAGGACCTTGCACAGAACTGCCTGCCAATAACCACCTATCTCCCAAACTGCTTGTCTAATCATGTATTGCTTTTTCTTTTAGGCTACTAAGTTGGACAAATTTTCTTTGTTGTCTGCTAAAAAACTTTATGTCCAATCCTTTTATCTAAATTATAAATTGACCTACTTCTAAATACATGAGTACAGCTGAGCAGTCATTTGTCAAAAGTGTCTTTTAAATATCATATTAATAATGTTTTGATGTCTAAATTAAATATTCACAAAACTTTTACTTTAGTTTAAGAAAAGTGATTTACTACAAATTCAAAATTTGTATTTCAAAAGATTAAATGATTCATATAAAATTTAAGTATAAACTCACAGCAGGCTTAGGATCACTTTTAAATGTCAATAAAAAATATATATAAAATCTAAGAAGCTTATTCTTGTACAGAGGATACATTTCTATTTCTCTAAAATTAAATAGCAAGTCAATTAATAAATGGACAATACTTATTCCATGTTTCTGTAATGTACTAATAGAGACAAAGCCCAAAAAACACCCATGCTGAATGTGGAAGAATCAGAGATTGAATCCACATCAATCGCTCTGCAGGAATGAGACCAGCATTTTTTCAAATGTCTTCAATCATGAGTAAAAGTATAGCAACACCTGCTATTAACCATGTACTGTTTTAAATATAATTTTATATCAGTTCATTATATTAACCCTCATATCATCTCACTGAATCAGATTTTATTCATTCCAATTTTTACAGATGAGAAAACTAAGAAAGGCTAAGTAAATTTCCTTTGAAAACACAGAGCTAGTTCATAGTAATTACAGAACTAGAGCCCAAGGAGTCTGATAGAGATTTTTAACCACTGCCTTATGCTGCCTTCCTTTACTGTCACTAGATTAAAACTGGGCAGTTAATTATGTTTCATATTTACAAAACGTCTGTCTCTGATATAGTCCCAAACTGACTGTTCACAATTTCAAAGAGAGGTTCAAGAGCAAGTTTGGTGTCACTGTCCCTAGCACTCAGAACAGAAATGATAAATACCACCAGTTTTTAGAAAAAATTCAAATTGTGAGATACAAAGGGAAGCTTGCTGGAGAGACTTATTGGAAAGGTTTTCCTCCTCCATGAAAGGACTGCTCAGAAAAAACTGGCACATCCTGCTTTAGATGTGGTTGCAAGAAGAATGAAATTCCCCGTAGCAGTAGCAGCCATATCATGACCACATGGGGTCCATCCAGAAGTACGCAGCTTATATGCTTAAGGGCAGAAGGGAAGAAATATGAAAAGCATTCAGTTCTTTGGTAACTCTGGTACCACTTAGCTTGCACTTGTAATAATCAAATAGTTTCTCTGTTTTCTGTGGCACTTTTGCTAACAACTCTATTGTCACTTGATTATCGAGCATTCTAATTGATAAAATGAACAATTCCAAACTTTCTCTAACTATGCATTGTTGAGGCGAGACAAACTCCAATTTTTATTGAAATATAAATATTCAGAAATCAAAACTGGTCATGACCTAGAAAAAAATCAGTCTTTAATTTACTATCTTATTTCATTTAATTTATAAAATATGAGCATTTGAATTTTATTTGCATTATAACATACTATAATTTGAAGGCAACATATTGAAAAGGTTAGTAAATCACTTAAATTGTAAGCAAAAAATCAATAGTACGCTTGATAATTTTTAGAATGCGAAAGCCAATTTTTGATATCTGGAAAGAAATTCAAATATATCATTTATCTCCATTTACACCTACATCTCAGGGATACCTATAAGCAAATTTGCCATTCCATTAAGATAGCAGAGATTAGAAAACATTCTGCAGGTGATTTATTCTCCCACATGCTATTCCGAGTTACATGCTCCTGAGATTGCTTTGCAAATACGTTAAAATTTGTTCATGTCTGCCATTTATTTTCTAAATCTTCATCTACATTATTCATGTCTGTCTGTATCCCAGAGATGCTACTTGAAATGGTAGAAAGTATAAGACACCTAGAGAATATAGTGCCAACCTTTCATACAGAATTAAAGAAACAAGGCTGCTTGTGTACAGATATAGGCACATACTGCCAGGCTCGTCCCAGGACCAAAAGGATCAGTATGTTAGTTAGTACACCTGTCACATCCTCACTGGTCATGGTGCACCAGTTCAGAACTTCTGGCATTGATCATATTTGATGTTTAATCGACATAATTCACTGTTACTCAAAAATAGTATCTTCTCTTAAGAGACGGCATCACCAAGATGATGTAAGGGATCAGGAGGAGAAATATTCATTCAAAGAAATTAATAGCAAGCACCAAAAACAAGCATTAATTTAGGATCCATGTTTAGTATTCACAAGGAATAAGTTTGAGCAAGTCATTGGGTACTATCATTTAGAGGCTTTTAAAATCTATCCTTGAGGGACATTTTCCAGATTTCTTGAAAGGTTATCAAGAACAGAGCAGTTTTGTTGAGGTCCAAAAGAGGAGTTGGCTGGGGTGTTGGCCAGCACCAGAAGCAAAATGCTCATTCCCAGCTCCAGTCACAGAGCAGTCACCACGGAGGATCCCAGCTAAAACAAGTGAGGCCCCAAAGAAGGGGCCAGCAACAAGACTGTAGTACAGAGAGAACGGCCCAGGGAAGGGGGCTGCATGCAGAGGGCAGGGAAGCAAAAACTGGTGTTGGCAATGAATACAATTACAAACATTTGTTCTATCTTGATGGTAGGAGTATCATCAGAGAGTGTGGGAATATACATGTATTCTTCATTACATCAATTTCTTATAATTACTTACGTATCACAACTGAAGAAATGCATAGCAAATAAGTCTTTCCATTGTGAAAGTGCTAATAGTTTTGTTTAATTAAATAAACAATATTAATTACAGGGATCAACACTGAAGACTACGACATTCAATATATGTTGGCAGCAAAATATTAAGTAAAACTAAAATCATTTTTCAGTTTTTATTAGTACATGTTTGGCATTTTCATTTTTTGACATGCATTAAGATCTCCTGTAGAATTCTTTCCTTGAAGTGTTACTGCAATGGCAAACCACAATTATTGATGTTAATTTCCCCTTACACGTCTGGACACTAATTAGCCGTCTATATCTATCCATGTGCTGATCCTTGTGTATGTGAATCTATCTATTCGGTGCCCAATCGGTTCATCCGCAGTTTTTAAAATACAAGCTTCATTATGAAATAACAGAGTTTACTTACTAGCACACATAACTTCAAAATATTGCTTGCAATTTTTAGCAGAGAATATAATTAAAAATAAGAACAAAATTTGACAGCAGAATTTATTATTACCTATTATTTTGTGGTAATAAAGAATAAATCTAAACATAATTCAGGATAGTAAATAGTTTAAAATAAAGTTACTTTAAATGGAAAAACTATTTTTTCCTCTATGATGCACAGTAATTAATATGTCCTAAGGAATTGTTTGAGCATGCAGCGTTCATTTTTTTAAATTAAAACTTGTCTAGAGACAAGTTTGATTCCAGGGACAGAGAGCTCACACACATGGTCCCATCCTCAGAAGTTTTTAAATTGCTAGAAGATTTCCAGGAACACAATTGCTTACCTTTCCAGGAATCTTACTTGCTTAGTAACTGGTAAGAACTGGAAGAAGCAACAGTCAGTCACAGCTCATAGTCAAACAAGGCCATACATTTTTCTGATTATCATTTTTCTAAACGTCTGGATAATTTTCCTTCATACACATCCTTCTATGATATTTTATGCTGTGTTCTTTTCTGCATTTTAATGCACCCTAAGTCATCAAATACTTTGTACTGGCTTTACTGACCTGTACTGAGAATTTTCCTTTTTTTTTTCTTTCTTATTTTTTACAACTATTTTTTCTCTTTTGATTACATAGTAGATTTTAGGGGTCACACAATGAGATTTCCAATCAATTCAGTAAATATGCACTAAGCTACCATGTACAAAACAATTTGGGAAGCATTATAATGAGGAGATAACATTAAACACTTAAACTGTATACATTATTGGTGTTAACCTTTAAATCAGTATGAATTTAAAACTCATTATCCAAGGTCAGTAACTATATAGCAATTACCAGTGACCATGTTGAATTTTTCTAGTAAGCTCATTACATCTGGAAAACTGCCAGAATTGTACTGCCCACTGATAAAGTTTAAAAGAGCTCACAGTTATTTTCCGAGCTCCATCTAACTTCTATATAGGCCAAAAAGGTGAATTAAATGAGGATTTGATAGGTATCGCTATCTCTTTTTCCCTGTCATAATGGCATAAATATCCTTATTTCTGCAGACATGCAGTATTGTTCCTGATTTGCTGTTGTGGAAAGAAGGAGAATTCCAGGGGTTTCTATCTAACCCTTCCTACGATAATGGACTCACCCTCTGGATCAGTTGCAAGTGTGGTTATTTTATAAGTTGTGAAAGTTTTTATTGAAATTAAACATTTGCAATTGGAGAATCACATGGTGGTCCCTGAAGCAGCTGGGCCCAGTGGGAGTCAGAATCAGGCTAAAACTCTGTCTCCTGGCCACTGTAAACTCCTACTTTTGTCAGAATTTGGGGGATTCCCAGGAATTCTGGACATTTCAAGGAGTGTCTAGTGATCCACAAAGTCCTAATTATTTTCTGTTACTCAGTAGTATCACTGTATGAAACTGGTGAAGGTCCCTTTGGGGAAGGACTTGAGGAAAAGTTATAGTATGTTTTTGTAGTAATGCTTCATAGATCTTCGTCAAGGAGATATAGCCAACACTTTAACGAAGTTTTTTGTGTCTTTGAATGATTTAGTTCTAGAAACTTGAAAAGAGGTCCTGACTCTGTCCTGTGGTAATACAAGGTAAGTTTCTGGTCACTGAGCCTAGAGATTTCTACTTATACAGATCAAGCAATATACCAGCATACTGCTTGTTTTCATGGACATTATAATCAATAAGCAATTGACTTTTTTTTTTAGTTAAGGCATTCCAATTACTGGTACTTCTTGCTTTCTTTTATTGCAAATGGGCTCCTTTTGTCTTGGACAGTTACATGCTGCTACTTGGCCTTGACTACTCTGGGATTCCCATCACCACTATGGAAATTGTGGAACCTTTCTCAATGGTGGTAACCCCTAAGGTCTGCAGCATAAGGGATCCAGATCCCTTAACTGAAGGATGTGGATATACCTTTCTTACCCATGTATTTCACGATGCCTTAGTGAAGACAGCATCTTCTGGGCTAACTCATGGAATGTCGTAGGGGATATATATCTAAGTTTCACATGATAAATTCATTCCAAAATCCCTGTTTTCCATATCCAATACATGTCAAGCATCTCAAACTCATTAGACAAAGACCACCACTGTACAGAAATTTATCAAGGAACCAAGTAAACTACTGAAGCCATCTCATGTTGCACAAACACATTAAATCTGGACTCAATAGTAGATACACTAATACCAGCGAATTCAGCCTTATTTGGCCTTATTCGGGCTTTGATGTAAGGCCCTCAGAATCCATGGCAGGACGTAGTGCGTATGATTGCTGAAAAGCCTGCTGTGACTTTTGCCTTGCAATGAGCTAGAAATAATCTGTATTAGCTGTGGTGAGTCCTAAGAAAAAGAATTCACTTTCAAACCCATGGCCATACATAAGGTTGTCATAAAATTTTCAAGCAAAGATTGGGTATCTTCTTCCAATAAGGGTGTGCAAGTTAGCTTCAGGACTAAGGGAGGCTCCACGTGACCTGGGGACTTAAGGCAATTGGCTTCATATGGTACCTGCATTCCAAGTAGCTTCCATATATCTTCATTCCAAGTTTAGTACTCTGTTCCTAAAAAACACCCTAAGTTTCAAAGGAGAAACCTGATGTACTATGAACATTAAAATTCAATAGCCCAAACAATTCAATTCTCCATTGAATTTTAGCAATATCATCCCTAAAAGTGCAATAAATATCATTTAGCTATTACAGAAGTTCTCTGATTCTCAGACTGTGGCTTTAGCTGGGATTTCAGGGCCCCAAGTTCATCATTTTCTGTCTGTAAGCACGGGCATGCTCAACAGAAACCATTCCACACCATAGTCCTTGTATTCATTATTACTGCCATGAGGGTCAAACGCAGCATCCATGTGGGCTTCCAAGGCACCATTCTCATTTAGTGCTCATCACAATCAATCACAGATGACAAGTCACTTAACGATTCCACTTATATGATTAGTCCAGGCAACCCACTTCTGCACCAGCAAAGAGTTCAGCATTGGCTTAAATCCTAGGGCACGACCAAACCAATCCCAAATTCCAATCGTTGTAGACATAGCTCCTGAGACCAATCCAGAGGCAATTTTATATCAGTCAGGGTCAAGTCAGAAGAGAAAAACCACACGGTAATGTGACCAGGAAGAGTTTCACATAAGGAATTTTTAACAAAAAACTCAATGATGAAATGGTAAGGAGAACTCTACAGAGTAAAACAACAGCAGATGTAGGAAGCAGACACAGAGCTGAGGCAGAGTACTCAAGAAGGAGCAAATCTAAAAGAACCACCACCCATGCCAGGACTCACGTCCAGAACTCCCTGGATGGGGAACAGCTACGACTTCATAGATAAGAAAGTCTGCTGATGTACTACAAGCTGGAGTTAGCAGGAAGAAAATGGCCTTTTGCCACACCAGTGAACTCTTGTCTTCAAGACTCACTTGATGTTGTTGGGAAATTGTCCTCAAGGTTGCCGGAGAAATTCTTTAGGAAACTACCTGAAATAGTTTTGCTGATGAACACTGGATGCCCCACATGCTAAGGAAGCACCGGAGGGACATGCACACAGAATGACACTGGAGTAAGAACAGAAGTGCCTTCTTCCTGCAGAGTCCCTCCAGCAACTACGATCAACGATGCTTAACATCATGCCACTGATGAAGGAGAAATGTTCACATGGTCCAAGATCGCAAGCCAGGCAATGACAGGTGGTTTTAGAACTGAGAGGCAATACATTTGCAGCTTACACAATGCAATTTACTTAATCTGTATATTTAGAAGAGTGAGATAGGAAAACCACATAATTCCCTTTCCCTGTGAAAACAGTCCTGGGAGCAAATGTGGTCTCCTGTCTTTACATTAACTAATACTAAGAGTAAGCAAAAAGGAGTTTGTGTGCTCCAGGAATTTCCTGCCCCTGGATGATAAGCCAGTGTACAATTTAACATGCTACTTATCAGAAGTAGCAGCTTTCTCACTAAGACTTATTCCCGTAGCCTCACCTCTAGGTACCCTCTAATCCCAGTTAGAGCTACTAAGTAGATACTTGTCAATTCCAACTGGCTTTCTACCCTGTAAGCTTCACCTTAAAACTATCCAGTCTAGAGCTTAAAATGCCCGGACTCTCTACTTCTGAAACTCTGCTACTATTCTCCCTTTTTATGCTAAGCCTGATAAGCCCAGCTTGCCTCCATCCTTGTTTTCTCTGCTGGTCCTCTGGTGTATTCAGAGTCAAGGAGCGAACCCACCCTCCCATCAGAAGGTGCAGAGCCAATGCTCCTTGGGTGAAAGCACTGGAGCTAACGTGAAGGGCTGTCAAGTCGGGTGAAGGGACGAAGGTCTCTCGGAGCACTACGCTGGCCTTCCAAGAACAGACTTTTCTTGCGGAGTATTTATTCCTGGCCTGATTATTTATTGCAGTATTCCTGTTCAAACAGTTTTGGAGAGCAAGCGATGAATCTGTTTCAATGTGAGGATGCTGTAAGACATACTGAGTATAAACAGGGCTTTTTTCAGGGGCTAAATGTGGCATTCAGTAGAAATTTGAGGTCAGAAAGATGCAGTACTCTCTGTCTAGGATCTAACTGTGATGAGACTTCCACGACTGAGACAGACCAATGAGATACAGAGCCCTGGGCATGGACAGCAGGCCACTCGGGGTCTGAAGTCATCATACCTAGAGGCAACAGCGAGTCTTCTTACACAGCTTCTTAGAACCAGAGGCAGACATGAAATAAATGGTGACTAAGTCAGATGAGGTGATCAGGGATGTACTAAAGGGAAAAAAAAGAAAAGGTATTTTCACGTATAGGTAGGTAATAAGCACATGAAAAAGATGCATATTAAAATCACAATGAGATATCAGCACCCAACAATCAGAACAGCTAAAGTGAAAAATTGCAGCAACAGGAAGGGACGGCAGGGATGCTGCTCGACTGAAGCACTCAGACACTGCTGGTGGGAATATAAAATGGCACAGCCACTTGGGAAAACAGTTTGGCAGTTTCTTACACAACTAAATGTGCAATTTCCGTAAGACACAGCAATGGCACCCTTGGGTATCTGCCCCAGAATAATGAAAACTATGTTCACACAAACCTGTATACAAATGTTCATAGCAGCTTTATATCTAACAGATGAAAAAGGAATTGACCCAGATATTCTTCAGCCACTGAACGGCTAAGCCAACTATGATGCATCCGTATCATGGAACACTGCTTGTAGTAGGTACGTACAATCGGGATGAATCTCAAGGGACTTATGATGCATGTTTTTAAAGTTAGACAGGACACATGGAAGAAAATGAAAAGAAAAAAAATAAAGGAAATCCCAAATGGTCACATACTGTAATGATTCCATTTGTATATCATTCTTGAAATGGCATAATTACAGAAATGGAGAACAAACTTGTGTTTCCAGGAGTCAAGGGATGGGGTGTTGCCATAAAAGCACAAGAGAGATCCTTCAATGATGATAACATTCTGTACTTTGTTGTATCAATGTCGACAATCTCGTTGTGATAGTGTACTACAGCTTTGTAAAATATCACCATTGGCAGAAACTGGCCGAATTACGTCACACAAGTGCCTGTGAATCTACCCACTATCTCAAAATCAAAAGTTTGACTGTAAAAACATGTCAAAAGTCAGGAAACCACCAGGAAAAGGAAAGATGGAGCCCTCCTTGGTCATTTCTCATATCTAAAGAGTCAGGGTGGGTTAAGACTTTGTTGTTTGCTTATTACTTGTTTGGAGGCACAGAAGGGAGAAATGAGTTCAGACAAAAGAAGTGAAGAGGACCAAGCCTCCGGGTTTCCTCTCTGTGTGTGTGACATCTCTCTTTACCGCCTCAGAGATGTCCATACTTCATTCAAGGCCTTGGAATTGGATGAATGTTTGCTTTAAATGCAACACCACAGAGAATGCTTCACAACAGATTTTAACAAATTCAAGTTATAGGAGAACCTGAAACACGAGGTAAATCTAACACACCTGAACGTGACTGGGCCTAAATAAAGTGTCTTCTGACCAAAGTAAAATAGGTTTAGTTTTGAACAATACATGCATAAACTTGGGACTCATTTGTCCTGTCAATAGAACTGTCAATCTTTAAATAGCATGTTCTACACAAACTCTGAAAATAATTACACAAATAGCTAAAATCTCCTAATTTTGGCACTCTGGCAAGTTATTTTGTACATGTTTGTGTGTGCATATTTCCAAGCCTGGCAAATAAACAAATAAGCTCTGTGTAAAAATATTAAAAAGATCTTATCTTTTAAAATTATTTGTCATACTTAATATGAAAGTACAAAGACCCAGTTTTATTTTGGCTAAATATTTACTTACTAGACAAAAAAATAGTTGTAGAAAGGACTGATAATTAGGACAAAAGAAATAGATTATATTAAGTTTGAATACATAGGGAAATTTAATGAATACGTAGGAAATCCCAAGCTCCAACCCCCATTTAAATCTGAATACGTAGGGAAATTTAATGAATACATAGGAAATCCCAAGTTCCAACCCCCATTTAAATCTCCAAACAATAAAACCTTTATTATAATAAACGATAACATCACTGTACTTGATTACTGCATGTTTCATTTATTTCTAATCTCTTTAGCTATACAAAATGAACAGTCCTTAATTTCACTCTTCTTAAAAATCAAACTGGTCCCAGTTGGACATTATTAAAAGAGCATTTTATTCCACTTGCAGTTTCCATAAGTGTTTTGCTTTTAATGAAAGTGTGTATTTATTGCCAACCAGTACCATTAGAAATATATATCTTTTCTTAATGAAAGAATGTATAAAAACATTCCATTTTGAATTTCCTAAAATGACCTGAAAGTCTTATATGAAATTATACCCTACAAAAAAAACTGCTAAAATTAATATGTCATGTTCACAGACAAATCCATATGAAAGCAGAAAATGTCCTGCAGTTTCTGACAGCAATTTACCTAATATACAGATGAAACTGAGGAACAGAGACTCATTTTGGCCCCTAAATGCATGCTGCATTAGTTTCACTTCTACAGGCATTTCTTAAGCAAGGTATTTTAATAAATAAAAGAGGAAGTATATATTTTATACGCTCTTCCTGCCTGCAAGAGGTTAACACGTTACCTAAACTTTGATAAAATTACCTAACTAGCATGCTCTTTCTGTGTTGCCAAGAACCAGGGCAGACACATGCCTTCATACTCTTTACAGAAATGAAATAGGCAGTAGTGGCTGACGGATCATTAATTTGCAGCATAATCTTGTGAGAGCAAAAGAAAAGATGTGAGGAAAAAAATGTTATCTACTTCAAAGTCATTTACCCACACTGACTTGAATTACCACATTCCTCTCATATTTACCATCCAAATCAATTAAGTCGGGTCTTCAAGACACACATGAAATACCACACTTCATCGAATCTAAGACACCATCGACTATAACATTCATCATTATTTTATGTTCTATTTAGAAAGGGAAAATGCTGCCAATAAAACTATGATGCATCATCCAATTTAAACTAATGCCTCAATTTTAAAATGAATTCTGGGTTTGGAGATGGTAAAATATTTTAAACAAAATGTGTGTATTAGAATCCATAAGATAAAATATTCCTTACATATTATGAAATGGCTATGATAGAGCTGTGCCCATCATCCACAAATATATCAAATATTAAGATAAGCTTAATAAAGATAAGCATTTCAAAACATTCAACTAGGGGAAAAAACAAGGAACCAAGGACATGAAATAAAGCTTCAGCCATACCATTGGGGCAATTAACAACCTCACCGAAACACCTCTCATTTCTAAGATAAGAAGATTGATCACTAAAATTATAAAGATTATCGTATATAATGTTCATAATGGTTGAAATAGAGTAACAACTTAGTATACTTTTTGAGTAAAATTAGATTCTGAAATTCACTTTATTTCCCAAGATTAATGTTTGTTAATATTTATCTTTAATTATCTTGATATTTAATGCTTTATTTGTTAGTTTAAAACATTTCTAAGCATTAATACATTTAATATCTATGAAATTTTCAAACAAACTATGTTATATTCAAGGGCATGCCTCAATATAAACAGCTGCCCTACACATATATGCGTATATATAAAACCTAAAAGAAACACACTTTTACCCTGTTTTCATGAATGATGCTCTTCATTGTCTTCTATCATTAAAAGAACCAAGTATATTTTCATTAAATCGTTTAATTCAAATTCAAAATGGTTCACATCTTTACAAAATGAGCAGAAAAGAAATGAAATATAGCTCCATTCTACTATACAAGAAAAATTCTAGGGCTATTTTTTGCCATCCCCTTTTTGTAATTTTTCTTTCATTTCCACTCCCAAAACTAACATCTACAACTCAATTATCACATCAATATTTACATATTATGGGTTTAAACTATTCTAAATATTCTGACATATATTTTCATTTTGACAACATATGCTACTTGACTCCCATCATTCTACCTTAAGGATGTTCTATGAAGCTTTGTCTTGTCCACCTACCTTACTCTAGAAGATACTAAACAGACACAGTCAGTCTTTCTTAGTCTTTTATAATTCCTATAAAATTATAATGAATGGTTGGCAATAAACTTATAATAAACTTATAAGGCAAAAATATTCAAGTCCAAGAAATTTTCCATTTTACTATGATTTCCTAAAGATTTTACTTTCTAATCACTGAATCGCAGCCAAAGGCATTTGAATATTGACCTACATGTTCTATGGATGATTCTCCCACTCACCCCAATTCCTATTTCCAGATGACTTACCTCGGATCAAGCACTACAAGAAATGATCTCACTGTGAAGGTTCCATCTTCACAATAAGCCAGGATGTGGTACAATTAGTCCTGTTCCACAGATAAGAATTCGCCCTAGGTCATCCTACTGCCTAGCAGAAAAACCACAGTTCTGAAGTGCACATTCACATCAGAGTGTGTGTCCTCTGAACTTTTAATTCTTGTGAACAGCATCAACAAAAAATCAGCGAAGGCATCCTTAACTCCTGTACTGATACTCTTTGAGCAACTCCATTAAACTATGTAAAGAGTTTTAGGTTCCTAGTAAAATTGAGCAGGAACTATAGATAAGTTCATATATATCCCGAACATGGCCAACACCCCGAGTGGTATATTTTTTACGACAGATGAATCTACATTAATACATCAAAACCGCCAAAAAAGGAGGCTGTGGTGGGCTTCCCTCATGGTGTTGCACATTTTATGTCTTTGGAAAATGTAAAATGGCACATATCAATTATTATAGTACCACACAGTATTTTCACTGCCTTAAAAATCCTGTCTACTTCATCTACTCATCCGTTCCCTCCTCCACAATCGCTGCAACATCTGGTAACCCTGACCTTTCTGCTGTCACCACAGTTTTCACTTTCCACAATGTGAAATAGTTCCAATCATACAATTCATATACTCTTCAGATTGACTTCTTCCACTGAGTAACATATATTTTAGTTTCCTCTCTATCTTGTTACTTTAATAGTTCAATTTTAGTACTAAATAATACTCCATCGTCTGGATGAGCTGCAGTTTTTTACCCACTCATCTACTGAGGGACATTTTGATTACTCCTGAGGCACTGGCAACTGTGAACAAAGCAGCTATAAACATCCATACACAGGTTTCTGTGTGGACATAAGTTTTTAATATTTTTGGCTAAATAACAAGGGTTACAATCTCTAGTTCCCACGGTAAGACTTTAATTAGTTTGAGAAAAGCCAAACACATACGTACAAAAAGCCCTGCCAAATTGCCTTCCAGAGTGGCTGTACCATTCTGCATTCCCACCAGCAATTAATAAGCGTTCCTGATGCTGCACATCATCACCAACATTCATTGTGATCAGAGGTGAATTTTGACTATTCTAATAAGTGTGTAGAGATTTCTCCCAGTTGGTTTAACTTGCATTTTCCTGCTGACATACAAAAGTGAGCATGTTTCCCTGTATTTGTTTGAGATACATATATTCTATTTAGTTCTTTCAGTCATTTTATTTGGGTTGCTTGTTATAAAATTTGGAGAGTTCTCTGTGTATTTTGAGTAACAGTCTTTCATCAGATGTGTTTTGCAAACATTTTACTCCCAGACAGTATCTTGTCTTCTCATTCTCTTGATATTTTGTCAGACCAGAAGTTTTTGTAATTTTAATGAACTCTAGCTTATTCATTGTATCTTTCATGGATTATGCATTTGATGTGATATCTTCGAAGTCCCCATCGAACCCAATTCATCTAGATCTTCTATGTTATCTTTTAGGAGTTTTATGGTTTTGCATCTTACATTTAAGCAGATGTTCCTTTTTTTGAGTTAATATTTGTGAAATATGTAAAGTCTGTATCTAGATTTTGTTTTCTGTTTTTTTTAACATGTGGATGTCCAGTTGGTCTAATACCAATTGGCGAAAAGACTATTTTACCCCATTGTGTATTTTTTGCTCCTTCATCAAAAACCACTTGACTATGTGTATGTGGGTCTAGTTTTTGGGCTCTGTCCTCCTCCACTGATCTACCTGTCTGTAGATCAGACACAACATTAACATTACCAACACAACATTAACTTGATTAACGCAACTTTATAGTAAGTCTGGGGATCAGCTAGTATCAGTCCTCCAAGTTTACATTTTGTTCAATATTTTGTTACCTACTCTGCACCTTTTTCATTTCTGCATTTAAACTTTAGAATTAGTTTGTCTGCATTCACAAAATATCTTGTTGGAATTTGAGATTTCAGTGACTCCACAGATCAGTTGAGAAGAAATAGTATCTGCCAATATTGGTTCTTCCTCCATGTACATGAGGTATCTCTCCACTGACTTAGGCATCCTTTGATTCTTTTATCAGAATTTCATCGTTTTTCTCACTTAGATCTTCCCATGCCTTGTCATACTTTCGCCTAAGTATTTCATTTGAGCAGCAAGGTTAATGTAAATGGTACTGTGTTTTAAATTCCAAATTCTACTTGTTATTTGTTTTATATCAGATGTATGCCATATGTATAGCATATGTACATATGCTATTGATTTATGTATGTGAATTTAGGTATGTTAACTTTTTCTGCTGCAACCTAATAGTTCCAAGAGTTCTATTTTCTTGATTCTTTTGGATTTCTTACATAAACAAGCAAAATGTCTGCAAAGAAAAAACTGTATTCCTTCCTTCACGATAAGTATATCCTTCATTTCCTTTTACTGTCTTATTGCACTGTTTTCCAGGACTTCCAGCATAATGTTGACAAGAAGTGATAAAAGCGAGAACACCTGACCTATTATTGGTCATATTTTGGGAAAGCTTCTAGTTTCTCATTAAGTATGATATTATGTATAGACTTTTTATTAAAATTCCTTATCAAGTTGAGGAAGTTTCCCCTCTATTTCTAGTTTTTTGGGAATTATCATCACGAAGAGGTGTCAAAGTTTGTCAACTGCTTTTTTTTTTGCACCTATTCATGTGATCATATGAATTTACTTATTTTTTATATGTAATGGATTACATTAACTGATTGTCAAATGTTAAACATGTTTTGTATACCAGAATAAATTCCATTTACCCATAAATTTTTTTAATATATTGTTCATTAAAATGTTAGTATTGTGTTGAGGATTTTGGTAGAGGATCAGAATATCTTCCTTAAATGTGTGGTAGAAGTCAGCAGTGAACCCATCTGAGTATGGTATATTCTACTTTGGAAATCTATTCATTGAATCAATTCTTTAATGAAGTTAGATCTATAGAGATCATGTATCTTTTGCGTGAGTTTCAAAGAACTGATTCATTTCCAAACTAAATTTCTGAGCACAGAATTGTTGGCAGCATTCCTTTATTATACTTTTGATGTCCACAGGATGTGCAGTGATGCCCTGCTCTTTCATTTCTCCTACCAGTAATTTGGGCCCTCTCTCTTTTTGCCTTAGACAATAATGTACAGTCTCTACTTCAGTGAAACATCATGAGTTCCAGATCAATGCAGCCAAATATCTAAAAAAATTTTTTTTTCCAGTAGAATGTGTCACAGGATATAGCTGAGTTTTTCCAGCGCTCAACTCATCTTCTCTACTCCTCTCCCAAACTTACTGCAGTGTCTCTCTTAGGAAATGAAACCAGTATTCACCTAGTTGCTCAAGGTAGAAACCTGTGATCATTATTTCACCTTTTCTCTTACTCCACACCAAAATTCATCCATCTACTACCTTACCGCTGGGATTCTTCATTTTTTTTTCCATTAGCATTATACTCACCCTATTCTAAGAAAGATTATTGCTGCCATGACTGCTAAAATAGTCTTAAAATTGATCTACCTGCATTCACATTAGCTTTTAAAAGGTGAAACCTAATTTTCCTCCTATAATTTTTCTCCTTGGCTGAATTTAGTGACTCACTATTAATAAATACAGCAAAGCATAAGTGATGGTGTACCTCTTTGGAGACTAGGTCATAAAAATTACTAACACTTTCTCCTTGCCTACTCCTGGGAAAGTTAGCTGCCATGTCATGAATAGCCCAAATTATCAGGCCCATGGAGAGAGGAATTAAGACCTCCTGTACCGGTTGTTGAAAGAGTGAGGAACTGAGGCCTCCAGCCAACAACTGTGTGAATGAACTTTCTCACACGCAGTTCCTTCAGCCGGGTCAAGACTGCAGCTCCAACCGTGTCTTGACTATAACTGTATGACACACTCTGAACCAGAAAGGGCGATGCTGTAACTATCCCGGGCTGTCAGAAACTGTAGGAGACAATGAAAACTCTGGGATTTCACAGGGTGAAACTGCAAAAATAATAGAAAGAAAACAGCTAGGGAAAACCACTGGCCAAAAACTTAAGTGAGTTTTAATTTTCTTGCCATAGAAACAGAAAATGAACAAGAAAAACCAACTGTATAGAGTAAAAATAAAATGAATAAATTGGAAGGCAACATAAGAAAAAACAGAAAAAATACTAAAATAAGTAATTTTATACTTAAAGTCAATCTCAGAAAGGGTATTTCAAAATTTCATAATGTAAATGAGCAAGGCTGAGGGGGAGGAGATGAGGGGAGGGAAGGGGAAGTAAAAAGATTTAAGACGCATCATGTACATGTATCAAATAACCACAATGAATGTAAACACTGTATGCCACAAACATGAACTAAAAATAGTAACAACAATCAGAATGAAAAGGGGTAAGAGATTTTGAGATTTAGAGACAGAGGGAGGGAGAAAGGTGGGGGGGATTAAAAATGAATCGTGTTATGAACATGCATCTACTCTCTAAAACAAATGTAAATGTCCTGTGCTGCAAACATGTACTTGTAGGGACAGGGGTCTGTAGATGAAAAAATAAAATAGGGACCTCCTTAGGTCTTCTAACTAATCCTGACTAGAAGGAGTTAAAACAAACTCGAGGAGAGAGATTCCTCTGGGAAGCAAGTCAAAGACAGGGGCAGAAAAAGGAAAAAACAAAACAAAACAAACAAACAAACAAAAAAAACAGATAAAGAAAGGCACCAAATGGCCTTGAGACTTAGACCAAGAGACCAGAGAAAAAAGAGCTGACGGGCAAGACGTAGAGAGAAAGCCAAATCCACAAATGATAAGCCATCCGCACTTCCAATAAAATACAGGGAAAACGGGGGATGGGGAGTGCTGACTAAGCCAGTATGTACTCACAGCTATGCACTAACATATACACATACATACATGTGTGTTCACTCTAGAGTCACTGTTTTATTCACTCCGAGGTCATTATAGAGCACAACAGACAGCCACATGCCCCCTTCCTAACTGTAAACTAACCAAGAATAAGTCATTCATTCCCTTGCCAACTAGCCACCCACCCGGAAGATAAGGCCTTACAAGGTAGGGCAAGGACAAGTAAACAGACAAAAAGAAAAAACAGAGCTTCACACAGACCACCAGCAGAAATGACGCTATGCAGAGGTGCCCAGAAGCCGATCCCATTATGGCAAGTTCTGGGTGGAGGAAAGAGTCACTCAGGTCCCTATAAAAGCAGCTGAGAAGAAAGGGCCCGCAGAGCCTCCATCTTCCGGAGCCCCATTCTGAGTCTTTCTTACTAGGTTAGTTATCTCTCTTCTCCTTTCTTCCTGCTTTTCTTCTTTACAAATGAAGCGTCTTCCTTTAGTTAAATTTTGCCACTTTAATGTATTATTGGGGCTGAGCTGCAATCCTGGTGGGCTGCTCAGACAGCAGAGCAGCAGTGCTCGGCCCCCAGATGTAACATACTGATAAAATAAAAAATAAATACTCAAATTTCTTTAAATAGATATACAACTCAACACTAATTTGATTGTAGGCATTCAGATACAGAAATTAAACAAATTCCCCATTATAAAAAACTTTTTTTAAATTTCATCCCAGTCGAGCAACATATAAGAAGCATGAACCAAGATCTGTGTGTGTGTGTTCTTAACATTTTAATGGAGATAAAAGCGACATGTAATAAAATTCACCATTTTATTAAGTACACAGTGAGTACATAATAATGTAATTCACTGTGCATTCATCACTCATCAAAAAGCAGTTACTATAAATTTTTAATCAACTAGATTATCACTGTTAACTTACAAGTGTTATAGCAAATAGTTACTTGGTTTTGTTTTCTTTTGTTTTTTTATTGCTGTATGTCTTCATGTCTTAACACAGACTTTGAAGGAGATATGTCAAAAATGTGTAAGCAGCCCCCAGCTGGCTCATGCATTTCTGTTCCACACTGATGTTCATGATCACAAGGGGATCTGGCTACCTGATCACCTCTGGATCCACAGGATCAAGTAGCTCCGGAAATGGAACAGGCACACGTGTTACTTAGGAAATAAACGGATGATATGAATGAATTTTCCAAATGCATATTATTTTTCCTCAACCTTCCAAGTCCATCTGTTTACATGATTTTTAATGTATAACCATTTTATTGAGGTATAATTCAAATTAACTTTTTTTTTTTTTTTTTGGTGCTGGGGATCGAACTCAGGTCCTTCTGCTTGCAAGGCAAGCACTCTAACCACTGAGCTAAATCCCCAGCCCTATTGAGGTATAATTCAATGTTACACTATTCACCCATTTAAACTGTACAATCCAATGGTTGTTAATATATTCCCAGTTATCAAACATCACTACAGTAGACTTTAAAATATTTCTATCACTGCCCAAAAAAACTCTGTGTCTTATTTCCCCCCAGCCCTACTAGTCCTCTTCAGAGAATAAGGTATTTTCTATTGCTGCAAATGTGTGTCTTAAAAAAAATCATATAAATGGAATCATAAAATGGGTGACCTTAAAGGAAAGGTATTTACACGAGTCTAGGACCAGGGCTAGGTGATTTTAAGGCAGGTCTTACAAGGCAAAGAAGTGTTTTGGGGTGAGCAGAGTTTATTTAGATTAGTGAAAGCAAATCTCGAAGGGCAAGCTGTTAATTTTGATAAGTAAACTAGCTGTTTCACAGAGTTTCTTGCAGGAGCAAGTATTTCCTGGAATGTAGAGCTAAGTTACTTTGCTTAGTCCCAGGACTGTTTAACAAGTGGTGAAGAATTATCTTGGTTTCAGCCTCAAGTACCTTTTTTGCATCATAAAATACATTTTAAAATTCTGTTAGTAACTTCATGTAAACATTGACTTGGAACATGTATTACATGAAAGGAATGCTTTGTTTCAGATTTTAAAGCAGATGCTTCTAGTAATTCCCCTTCATTCTTATGAAACTATACAGCAGTTCTATAATGTGTCAGTTTTCTAATTCAATTGTTTTCATCTTTATAACCTTCGTTTCTATTGTTCTTTATCTTAATGTATGGCTACATGTACAGTGTTATCTGGCACATTCTAAACCATTAGATAATCAGCTATTCATTATAGAATGGATCCTTTATTATAAAGTATGCATCTCATTTCTTAAATTTTCTTCTTTACTGATACATGAGATCATAACATCTGCAAATAGCAACAGGACGAATTCTTCCTTTGCTATCTGGATGTTCTTTGTTTCTTTTTCTTGTCTTACTGCCCTGGTAGAACTTCCAGTACAGTGCTGAATAGAAATGGTGAAAACAGGAGTTCACGGGTGCTGCTTGGTGGTAAAGTGCCTGCCTGGTGATGGCGCGAACAGTCACCTTTGCTGCTCCTAATCCGAGGGCCAAAGCTTTCAATCTCTCCCACTAAATATGATGTTAGCTTTGGGTTTCCGAACAACCCTCCTCAAGTTGAAGTGTTTCTATCATAAGTAATGTCAAACTTTGTTAAATATTTTGATGTGTCTCTTGTGGTGATCATGTGGGTTTTTCCTTTATTCCATTAAGATTACGCATTATTTTAATTGATTTTCACACGTTAGTAAGCTTACATTTCCAAGGAAAATTCTCCCTTAGTCATGATGAGGCATAATTTTATATGCTATGAATTTGATCATCTAGTATTTTTGGAGAATTTTACCATCTACACTTTCTTTTTAATTTTATTTTAATGGTGCATTTTAGATGTATGTAGCGATAACATTCATCATAGGGGATTTGTACCTGTATATGATCCATCTTGTTGCTTCTTTTTTTCCCGTTCCCCTCTCCTCCCTAAACTCCTTCCTCCTTCCTTATTTACGAAAGCTTTGTTTCCATTTTTTCCTTCTATTTCTTATTTCTCTTGTCCCTCTGTTCTTCCCCCTCATCCTGTTCTCCTTCCCATTTGAACACTTTCTTCCCTTTCCCAATATAATACATTTTAGTCTTTATTTACACTTTGTTTCTCACACCAGAGAAACAATGCGGTATTTAAACATTTGTGTCCGATTTATTTCACTTAAGAGTATGGTCTCAAGATGCATCCATTTACTTAGGAATATCTCAAGCTTATCATTCTTTATGGTAGAGTAGTACTCCACTGTATAAAAAAAAACACATTTTCTTTATCCATTCCACAGTTGATGGGCATTTGGGCTGTTTCCAAGATTTAGCTATTACAAACTGTGCCACTATAAACATGGGTGTGCATGTATCACTGTGGTGTGATGCTTTTAATTCCTTTGAGAAGATACCAAGAAGGGAAATAGCTGGATCAAATGGAACCTCTAGTCCTAGTTCCCTGAGGACTCTCTACACTGATTTCCATCCCATCTACACTCTTAAGGGATAATGATGGTAAGATTTTGTGTCTTCTAAGAGTTTTGCCTGGTTTGAGGATCAGGTTAACACTGGCCTCACACAATGAGTTAGGAAATGTTCCTACATCTGTTTGTATTTTGAAAAACTTGTGCGGGATTGGTGTGAATATGTGTGGGACATTTTTTTCTTTCTAATATAATTCCTTCACATGTTCCATTCAAATTTTATAACTCTTCTTCAAAAAATTTTGTTAGTTTGGATTTTCCAGAAATGTATCTCTTTCTTCTATATTATCTAGTTTGTTGGCATATAACTGTTCTTAGTACTCCTTTGTAATGCTTTTTATATCTGTGAAGTCAGCAGTGTTGTCTTTCATTGCTAATTTTTATCATTTGAGCATTCTCTTTTTTTGTTCAGTCTAGTTAAAGATTTTGTCATTGTTACTGATCATTTCAAATAACCAATTTATTTTGTTGATTTTCTCTATTGTTTCCTACTCTTCAACTCATTTCCTCTCAAATCTTTTCTTGTCACCTTCCTGTGCACACTTTCAATTTAGTTTGTTATTTTTCTTGAAGTGAAAGAAAAAGGCTATTGATTTGAAATCTTCTTTATTAATACAGACATCTATAGTTTTAAATCCCCCTCTGAGCACCGCTTTCACTGTATTCAACAAGTTTTTGTATGTTTCATTTTCACTTTCATTCTTCTCAAATATTTTCTAAATTTCCTTGTGATTTCTTCTTGACCCACTCATTACCTAGGGTTGTTAATTATTTTGCACAGATAATGCTTAGCCCAAATTATCTTCTGTTTTTTAAAGTCTAATTTTATTCCTTTGTGTTCTGAAAACATACTTGGTATCTGTCCCACATTGTAAGGGCAGTGAGGCTGCCCTTACAAATGTCACAAAGGAGGAGGAGGTGGCTTACACAGTGGAAGACTGTTGTGTCATGGTCCTGGAGACTTGAAGTAGTCAAGATAAAATGAGGTCACTAGGGTGGTCCTTAACCTAACTTGACTGGATGCTTAGAAGGAACAAAATGTAAACACAGACCCAGAAAGGCGATATGAAGAAGAGCGGGGAGGGGATGGCAGTCAACAAGCCAAAGACAGAGGCCTGGAACAGACCCCACAAGCCTCGTAAGGAACCAACCCGGCTGACACTGTGATCTGGCTTTCTAGCCTCGAGAACCATGAGACGATATATTTCAGGTGCAGTGAAAACAGGTTTTTCAGTGAGATCTTCAGCTAACCACTGCCTTCAGTACCAAGAACGTGAGTTTTTATTGTTCAGCCATAGAGCAGGAAACGCTATCAGGAAAAGTTAAATCATTATAAAGCCTGATATGCTTATGGATACTCAGGGATTTTTCTTAATCCTCCTAAGTGCTGCCAACTTCTGGTTAATTCCCAGAATGCTGAAAATGTGATTGTGGTATTTTTGCCTTTTTTTTTCTGATAGAGGGGTGAGTTCTTCGAGTTCCTTACAACATTTTGCTGATGTCCTTGCAAATATTTTTAACAAAGCATATTTTGTGATATAAAAAGAGAAAACATTTAAGCAGAGAAACTGAAAAAGAAATGGCAGTCAACCTATATAATGACATAGAATGAACTCACTAAAATGCTTTAAAATAATCATATGTAGAAACACTCATGATGTATATATCATGACTCAAGATCAGAAAAATACCACCCACCACTGATATTTAGTAAATACTTCTACAAGCTAAATTCTGTGATAGATAATTTACATCTATTATCTCATTTTATTTTCACATCAATGCTATACGGAAGACACTAAACCTTCCATTTTATAAATATGGATACTGAATCTGAGGGTTTAAGTAGCTTTTCCATGGTTACATGGATAGCATATACTGGAGAACCTATCCAAATCCGGGTATACCTGATACTAACAGTTTCCTCTTAACTACTTAAGTACTAAGACCCCACACAGACTCTCCCCAACCTCTTCTGCCATGCAAACCCAAAGTCCCTCTGCATTTCCCTGATATTTCAAATATTTCAATGTATAATAACTACTCATCAATCATTTGACTTTCCATTAAAATATGGGCTTCTTCAGGAGAGATGCTGTTCTACATCTTGAGAATACAGTGTCTCAAAAAACTGGGTATTCAATAGGAGTAATTATTTTTTGAATGATAAATGTCAAATGAGTGAATGAATGGTCCTAGATTTTCTTTAGTCTTGTGGTTCAAAGGCATAAGTAGAACTGTATTAAATGAAGTACTGTCTTGTAAGACAAAGGAAAGGCAACTGAACACAACCATCTTCATGACACATTCCTTATGCTTCCCAATACAACAAAAGATAGCAGGGTCTGCTGTCACTAAGCAAACAGAGACTACTGGGGAGACTGACAGATCTTGCAGAAACCAGGTTTAGGGTACAGAGTAAAGGTGATTTAATTACACCAACTATGTCATAAATGTGCTCTCTACTGAAAGGGTAATATCCCAACTAAGCCCCAAATCAACTATCCAGTGCGAGAGAGTAAGAGAACAGAATTCTGAACTAAGAAAATAGCACATGAAACTTTCCTGAGGTATGGAAGAATATGATAAACTTGAGATAGGAAAGAAAACAAATGGGTAGAGATAAAGATGATTCTGAGAAGAAATGGTTTGCAAGGCCCCCCCATAGTCATTACAGACCACTTAAAGGATTTGGGATTTGCTCATAAAGGGAATGAAAAGCCAAAGGGGGTAAGGTTAAGTAGAAAATCGATATATTTAGAATCACCCTTGTAAAAGAGCATTCTATCCACCCTGTGAGGAGTCCTGGAATCAGAATATTGCTGTAGGAGTCTGGAGGACATAGCAACGGCTAAGGCAAGAAGAGATGGTGACTTGTCCTAGGACAAGAAAAAAATAGGATTTTAGGACGTACAATTGCCTACGTCCATTTAATGATTCAATGATTCATTAAATATAGGTACTGAGGGTAACGGGGGAATTCAGGATGACACAACAATCCTCCTGATTCCTATTTTGCAGTAGTCTTCATTGAGTTACATTTGGAAACCCTGTCAGTGACTCTCTACTGATCCAGCTTTCTTTTGTCTATGAGGATTTATTCCAATACAATGACTACTTAATTTTAGCAACTTTATTTTCAAAAAAAGCAACTCCCTCTGTATAGATTTCCACAAGTCCTAACATTTTTTGAACTCTAAATTCATAATTTAGAGTTGTCTCCACTGCTCCAAGTTGTCTTATAAAAGCACTTAGTCCCCATTTTACAGACATGAAGGCTGAGGTATAAAGAATTTAGTTAACTTGCTAAGGTTTTCAGAGGCGATGTGCATTTAAAATAAATCACTCATATGCATATGAATGCACAATTAATTTATAAATTTATACGTAAGCATGTATGTGTACACATAGAGTTTCTATAACTAATGAGGGATGAAGAATATACCATTTTCAACCTTAATAATAGAAAATTACTTTCTGTTGTTTCTAAGCTAATTTATATTTAAATCATAATGCATAATCCTGAAATAGCCCCACTGTAGCAATATATTATCCATAATGGCCTTTCAAGACAAAAGCCGCCTTGACTCCTCAGCAGGGCAGGCTATTCTTTCTCACAAAAACTAAGTGTGTTGTTGTGCTTCAACGCAAACTCTCAGAGGGAAGCAGCAGAGAAGAAATGCTGCCTTGTATTTCATTAAAAATAATAAGGCACAGAGACTATTTCATCTGAAATATCCCCTTCCCCATTTTCATTAACTGCATTCTTCTCAATGCCAAGTCTCTGATTCAGAGTGGGGTAAAGTATGTTTTACAGGGCTCTAAATATTTGAATTTGGAATTATATACAAGCCTAATTATCTCTAAATTAATATCCATGACACCGAGCAGATGTTGAAGAAAGATTTATGGAGGTTACTCAAAGGCATCAACATACCTGTTTAAGTTTCGGTTCCTTGAGGCAGCCTTTGCTAGCTATCTTATTTATCCTTTTATAATGCTCACAGCTCTCTCTATAAGTTCTCTCGTGTAGTATTTTCACTGTTGCTAATTAATGGCATTCCCATGACTGTATGTTCTACAAGGTCAAAGGCTTAGACTGTTAGATTTCAGGCAAAAACTTCAAATTTAATTTGCAAATTGATATTCAGGCATTTTTAATTCCAGATTGTTATGTGGGTTATTTTATTCAGAAAATATAAGCTGACCCATGGAGAAAATGGAAATAGAGCTATTAATACCAGTTATAGTCCAACTAGTTCTCTCCAGGTCAATGATTACAACACTTCTTTAAAAATCAATGAAAAGAAATTGGAAAGGTCAGAAGAACTAGGGCAGCATGATGTCTTAGAAAAGTCACCTGGCTCCTCTCACCCTCCAGTCACCCACGTCCATCTCTCCCTGAAGTTGCTGGATCCATTCCCGCGTTTCAATGTACCGAAATGGTTTTGTTCTTACCTCCCACTCCTCAAATCACACACAAATTATTTTACCTTGCCAATACAGTCACATACCAACCATCTGAGTAAATGCCGCTCTCCGTGCATTTGTGTCTCCTTTCTCAATTAGTAATTTGTTCACTGATGAATACTGTTTATTCTTTCCATTAGATCAGATATCCTTTAATAAGGACTACTATTTTATTCTTTCTATTCCTTACTAATTTCACAAAGCCTAGAATAGTTAAAAAAGCATTCAGAACAGATTGTATAAAAAATTTATGCAAACGGGGGCTGGCAATTTAACTCAAGTGGTAGAGTACTTGCCTAGCAAGCATAAGGCCCTGGGTTCAATCCCCAGTACCCCCCAAAAATACTGGTGCAAATAGACAATGGATATTTACCAAATACCATGCAAAATCAAGACTTTAATGAGTTTCTGATCATTAGAAACTTTATTGACAAGAAACCATATATGTAAGTAAGTTAGATGGAGGCTGCATTAAGCAGCACAGTTCATTTATTGTGGACTGTAAGTTTCACTTGTACTTGTCTCCACTTAGAATCATTTACTTGATTGTTCTTAGAGCACCTTCCTGCATTTGAATTACACAACTGCTGAATTTGTCCTCTTCCGAGACCGTTTGAAATTTAATCATTTTTAGCCAAAGCTTTAATAATAGCAATTATAAAATGAATATTCAGGATTTTTGTCAAAATCATATTACACTCTCCACTCAAGTGTCAATTTCCTTAATTTGCCCTCTTTATTTTTTCCAGTAAGGAATTAATTTTCTTACAATCACTTGTCTAATTCCCATGCCAAATCATCAAATACTGAAAAATTCCTTGAACAGATTCAAAATCCTCAGTTAGCTGATCCCCACTAAAATGTTTTTATGACAAATTCCTGCCATTGCAAGTAACACATTTGGTCTTATTAGTGCAGAGGTTTTTCTAAGAGACTTTGAAAACCTTTTGAAAGAATAAAACACAGTATTTCAGTCTCCAGCCAGAAAGCACAGGCTGAATGACAAAGTCCAGCAAAACTGAGTACAAGAGAGAAGTGAGACCCAAAGTATTTACCCTCGAAAGTTTTGTCACACATACAAGTTCCTATTTAGGGCACACTTCACACACTTTTTATTCAAGCTGCTACTTTTATATAATGAACAAGAAGACAGGGAAGCATATAAACAAAGCTATTCTTTGAATAAAGATTGTGTATAAAGACATCTGTCCTCTACTATTTTCAAGCGGCCCTAATACCTAATAATGAGACAGCCAGCTCTGTTTTTTCCACAAGAGTGAGGGACAAGTACATAAGGAAGCCTGGTGTTATAGTGTTCAACATTTGTATTAACAAGTATTTTGCCTTTGTGAGTCTTAAAAGAGAAAGCTAGGTTTTCTCTAATAGATGCTTTTTCTCTCAGTAGCTCAGAGAAATCACTAGGTTAGAATAGAATTTTTATAGAAAAAAAAAATCTATGAACTTTGCATTATTCACAAAGACTTCTAAAAAGTTACTTTGGGTTTTAGAATGACCGAGATAACTAGCTATTCAATAAGCAATAAGCTGTCCTATCATAGAGTAAAACAATGGACTGCTATTTGCAACTCATTTTTGTGCAAACTTCAATATCACAAAATAAGACTTTAAATACAATACGCTATGATTACACTTAAGCTGTAAATCAAATCCATGACTCAAAAGTATTGCAAAGCCTACTTCAGTCATACCAGCCTTCTAGTGGTATCCAGCCTTCAGAGGTGGATCCAATAGTTGCAAAAGAACCAAAGACAAATGTTGTAAAATGGTTCCCTAAATGGGGATAATCTGGAGGAATCAATATCATCCAAAGTATGAGCAACTTCAGTAAGTGGAATCTACCAAACAAGAATTTCTGAGATATCCATCCATATTATGGTACTAAAGAACTATTGTTCAACACAACGCTCAATACAGTATTTTCTGTTAAGATGATAAACAGGATTACTAATAGGGCCAATTTGGAAGTTTTATTCATTAACATTAAAATGTTAATGTAACGCAAACAAAATCTTTATTGCAAACATTATAAGGTATGACTGAAACAAACAGTCAAACTTTAAACTTTATAAAATTATTACAATAAAAAAACACATTTCCATTAATTTCTCCAAAACATTCCTCCTCTCCTTCAACAAATTTATTGCATCATTCTTCCTACTTTTCTGAAGCATTCTAGAGTCCTCACGAGTGGTTGTCTTCAATTACACTATCATGGTTGTCTCAGTATCCCGAATCAACTCAAAAGTTTACCTTTCTCAGTCGTTTTGACTTTGAGGAAGAGCTAGAAGCTATGCAGCACTAGATCCAAGGAATAAAGTGGACGAGGATGCACCATAATGTTTACGAGCCCACCTTCCCACTGGATGGCACTCAGCAGCATTCATTGTATTGTTTAATCACACTTCGTAGAAAGAGTCATGAAAGAGGACTTCCAGAACTGCTTCAATGATGGCCAAAAATGATGGGATAAACATATTTGAAGCGAGGGGGAGTGTGTAGAGGGGAATGAAAGGCAATGTGCCTTTTATGGTAAATTTTATCTAAACATGCATTGTATTTTTGATCAGCCCTTGTACTTTTACTTCAGAAAGACAACCTAAATATTCCAATATCTTACCCCCTTGGTGGCTTATCTTCTACGGGAACAACTATAAGTCTGGTTTGGATTGCAGTAAACTAAATGTCACTGCAAATGCCAACATGCTCTCTACTACTAAATAAGATGCCACGATGTTGAAAGGGGGAGGGTGGCTCTTTACCAGCAGAATAACTGACAAAACTAAATGGGAAATCAATGCAGGTAAAATTTTAAGGCTTTTGTTAAAAGATGTCATTTTTCAAGTGAGGCAGGCACATGACCCATCAATTACTATTTTCACCAATTGTTTCCAGGTGAAGGAGACAAGTCCCAACTAGCAGCATTGAGATCATGGTGTAAATATTCCCACCATCGCCAATTTCAAACAACAGAGGTGATATCAACCAGCTCAGAAGTTCTCTGATCACCTCCAGCAAGGCAGCCAGAGCTAGTCCCAGCAAGCCACCGCCCAAGACATTTGCAGGCAACTGAGCAGTGGAAAAATTTGCCTAAGCGTACAGGAATGATGATCTGAATATCAGATTGTTCCTGTCAGTCTAAAGGAAGGGAAAGAATCTTCTGCATGCACGATGAAGTCAGATAAGATATTGCAGAAGGCCTAGGAAAAGCAACTCAGTACAACAGTAATTCCTACAACATGTTCATGGAATGTAAGAGGGGAGAGAGCATGTTCCGTGAAATGCTGCCGAGGCGCAGGCTACCGGGGCGCTTGAGGACCTGGCGTCTCATGATGGGTCACTGTCAGTACCTGCAGCTGCAGTGCAGAAAAGGGAGGAGGCAACTGCTGAGTTTTCAGGACCCACGAGACTGCAGAGCCAGGAGCAGAAGCCCCAGCTCAGTGACCCAGACAAGCAAAGACCAGAGAGCACGGACTTTGCCCCGCAGCCTGTCTGCGGCGGGCAGAACTCTTCCAGAACTCTCACAAGGGTCCCTGGCCACTATCTTATTACTACACAGGGATAAAAGCAAAATAAAAAGTATATTTTTAGTATAAGAAAAAATTACCCTCTTTATCTTTTAGGTTTTCAGGTTCTCAGTTTCTCTCTCTCTGCTTCTGCTTCTCTCTCTCCCTCTCTCTCTCTCACTCTGTCTCGCTCTCTCCCCCTCCCTCCCTCTGCTGAAGTACCACTTCCCACATGACTACTTTCCGAAACACACAATAGCCAAATACCTCATTTCTCCCCTAAGCCCATGACTCCTAGAGAAATGAATGTGCTCTAGCACAATGAAGACAACAGGAGCTTACAAACGGAGGTTACAGCAAAGCATTTACTGATATTATTTCCTCTTGCTTACCTTCCACTCAAGATAACAAAACTGAAAATATCCAATTAACATGTACATGTTTATATGATATATTTTAAGTAATTTCAATAACTCTAACATGATTTAAAAGTAAACAAAACTCAATTTTTAAGAAGCCCTGACAGACAGAAATAAAATATAAAATATACAACTATCTCAGCTTTCTTAAAGGTTAACATAACTAAACAAAACAGTGTCCCCTGTCATATGTCAGAGAGTGGCTTTGCTTTTTGTGTACTAATTTTGTTGATGCTCCATGACTGAAATATAATAAACTTGGCTATTATTCATTGTTTTCCAAACTCTAACATTAGGCAAAGAAACATCCAAAAGTGACAAGAGCCACAGCCGGTTCTGCAGGTCCCTTCTGAAAGGCAGAACTCGTCAGTCACATAAGTGTACCATAATGGCAAAAATGAAATCTAGACTTCTGGGCTCCAAGTTTTCTAATCTAGCAATCTTTACCCAGTTGTTGAAACAGTATTATGTTTCTGATTTCCAGTTTTTCTCATTCTGGAAGAAATAAATGTTGCCTTCTCTCTGTTTCAATACAGGAATACACTCTGGTTCTAGCTCTCCTCTTGTCTCGTCTTTTGCCATTCCCAAAAAGTGACAAGCTTCTTTAACTTAAGGCAAATGAAATTCACCTTTCTGTTGCTCGCATCTGGCATAGTGTGGTCCACAAGAGTTCAGTAAGTACTACAAAAACTAACAACCAGCAGACAGAGCTGGAAAAGGCACAGCAGTGTGTCTCACATGTATATTACAACCGTTCCTTCCTCTGTCTGTACCCCAGCCCCTCCCCCAGACAACTGAATTCAACTGGTAGTTTGACCTTTAATCCAAAATTTTCAAGAACCATAAATTTACATGTCAGCTAGAGCAAACTTTCCCATCTCACTCTCCCATTTTCTCATTACCATGTCTTCAACCCTTCGCATTCCCAACTAATTACTTCTCCTGCAGATGGTCCGCTGCATAAATTCAGCTTTTTACATCTTAATTGGTAGAAAATAAATGCTCAGTGCCCCACTTCACCTGATACCAAGAATAATTTAGGTCTATTTTGTATAATAAATACTATAAATTATGTTTTATGTTATTTGCTGTATCTTACCTAAATTGCTGATTGAAGCTTCAATTTCACGTTAAATTCTAAGTGTTAACATTGTTAGAAAAACACTACAGTAATTACAGTGAAACAAAAACAAGAACTGAGAAATTTATGCCTGTTAAACCAAAGTAGCACATTATATTGAAAAGAAATCGAGACACCACCAATTGAGTAACTGAATTTCTTGGCACAAAATGTATAGTTCTCCTTTCCCTTCTACTCACTCCAGGAACCTTATTCGTTTTATTCCATAACCCATAAAAATGCCACAGATAACTGTTAGTAAAAGGTGGTATAAAAAGAGCAAGTAGCAACATTAAGCTTTAAATCTTTAGAAATTTAAATATCCATGATTTCAAGAATTCGGGCAGAAATCGAGCTGGTGTCAGAAGCACAAGTCTTGCTGATGCTAATACAGAATATAACCAAATATTTGATAGGCTCCCAAAATTATATGTAACATAATGAGTAGTATATACCACCAATAGATTTCGGTATTCAGCATTCAATAACATTTAAATCAAGGGACACAGAGTATTGGCATAAAAACAACGTCCTTTATGATTTTATTGACTGTGTAATTTACCAAATCCTTCAAGATGCTCTAGAGAGAATTTTCACTGATAGAATATGAATAATATTTCTTGGAAAAAGTAAAATCCCTTTAAATCTCTGAACTATTTATTTCCACATGAAAGACACACATCTGGATAGAGAAACAAGCTGCGCACATTCAAGAAGAGAATGAAGGAAGCAAAATCCAGAGTGTACTGTGTACATAAATATTAATAAATATATTTCTGACACTCAATGTACTATGCCACAGGAATTTCAATGTCTACATTTGCATACCTGACTTTAATGTGACAGTAATAGTAAACCATACATCTTTTCATTGGCAACACAAGACAGGATTTTTTAAAAGATAAGTAATATGGTAGACATATACAACTGCAATTGTTTTGACATTTTTAAAGGAAAATGGGAATAGGTATTTAAATAAACAAACACTTGTTTATATACTCACTCTTATTAAGTGTAAGATACCATGGTAAGCAAATGACTCAGGAAAGGACGCAGTGTGCTTTCTCCTCTACTCACTGCGTGGCCCTCAGCCCCTATTAACCAGGGCAGCAGCTGATTCCTGGCTTCAGCTGTAGCAGCAGCAAGTGACATCTGTGTGCAGACGTGCTGCTTGTACATACCTGCTCTGGCCCAGAATAAAACAGGTGAAAGGAAGAAAAATAATGTAAAGAAGGAAAACAATACCACTCATAATCACATCAAGAAAAATTAAATACTTAATCTAATTAAGGAAGTACATCACTCTGAAAAAGGAGATTGAATTGGACATCAGAAATTGGAAAAATATCCTGTGGCTGGATAGAAAGAACCAATATTCTCAAAGTGGTTGTACTTCAGAAACTGATTTAAACAATTTTAACTTCCAAGACAGATTTAAAGCAATCTCAATAAAAATACCAATAGCATTCCTCACAGAAGTAGAAAAAATAAGTCTAAAATTCATATGGACCCAGAAAAGACCCAGAATAGCAAAAGCCATCCTGGAAAACAGAACAAAACAAGAGACCTCACAATCTTGGACATCAAGTTATATTACAATGCTACCATGATTAAAAACAGCATGGTTCTGAAAAGGAAAAAAAAAAAACAGACTTGTGGATCAGTGGAACAGAATAGAGGATGCAGAAACAATCTCAGACACACTCAGCTATTTGATTTTTGGTAAAGAAGCCAAAAACATACACTGGAGAAAAGACAGTTTCTTTAATAAATAGTGCTGGGAAAACTGGCTTTCCACATGCTGATGATTGACTTTAGACCCATATCTCTCATCATGTGCTAAACTAAAATTGAAATAGATCAAAGATCTAATCTGCTGGAAGAGGTAACAGAAAAACCTCTTGAAGACATAAGCATAGGCAAGGACATTCTGAACAGAACCCCAATGACACAAGAAATTATACCAAGAAGCAACAAATAGGATTATATAGGATTATACCACATTAAAAAGGTCCTGCACAGCAAAGGAAACCACCAACAGAGTGAACAGGCAACCTACGAAATGGGAGAGAAAACTGCCAGCTATTCCTCACACAAAGGACTAATATCTAGGACACATAAAGAACCCCAACAAATTAGATCTCCCCAAAATAAATGACCCAATCAAAAAATAGGCAAGTGAAATGAATAGACACTTCTCAAAAGAAGTACAAATGGCCAATAAATACACAAAACAATGCTGAACATCTCTGGCCATTACAGAAATGCAAATTAAAACAACACTGAGATTCACTCCATTTTACTCCAGAAAGAATGGCCATCAGTAAGAAATCAAATAAACACAAATGCTGACAATGCTGTGAGGGAAATGTGAAACTGTTGGTGGGAATGTAAACTAGTGCAACTATTATGAAAATGGAGAGTCCTTGAAAAACTAAAAATAGAAATCCCATTCAAGCCAGCTATTCCCCTTCTAGGTATCTTCCCAAAGTGTTAAGGGCATGGCATTACAGTGATACGTGCATACCCATGTGTCTAGCAGCACAATTTGTAATAGCTAAATCTTGGAAGAGGTTTATACGTCCATTGACAGATGAGTGGATAAAGAAAATGTATATACACCGCCCGGCCCAGGTGGCTACAGCCGGGGCACAGAGCCAGCCCGCAGGTTCCCTAACTGGACTGCCAGCTGCAGGGACCTGCCTGGATTTGGCGGGGTGGCCCGTGAACAGCGCCGCCAGCCTCCTACTCTACAGAATACAGTGGAGTGAGGTGAGAGAGTCTGGCTGGCTTTCCTAGGCCCTGCCTCCACCGCCTGCCCCAGGTGGCTACAGCCAGGGCACAGAGCCAGCCCGCGCACCGGCAGGGTCTGGATCCATCAAAATATGTGAATAAGGTTGGGGTCTCAACATGGGTAGCACTGTCCTCTGCTCTTCCCCCAGCCTCTCTTTTTTTGGGGGGGGGCTTGTCTGTATGTTTGTGTATTCTCTTCTTCTTTCTCCTGCCATTGTTCCTCTTTTAGCCTTTTCTTTGTTACTCTCTTTTCCCTTCTCCTCTCTGAAACCATCATTACCAAGTAGAGCCAACCTTGACCTTATCATTGAAGATAACCGTGGAGGCATAAAGGTCATAAAAGCCAAGAAATACGTATGTATACCCATAAGAAACTGCAAAAACAGACATTTCCGAGGAGGACACTATTAAATATCTTTTCGTAACCTCGTACAAAGAAAATATCAAACCAACTTGGAGAACAAGCCAAGAGGGATAAAGTACAGATGTATACAAAGAAAATGACCAGACATAGAGGCAAAACACAACCCCAGACCCCCATCCCACCCAGAATAAATACAGAGGAGAATGACATCGAGGAATTCAGAAGCCAAACAATCAAACTCTCAGAGATGATAGCAACAGAAGTTGAAAAACAGATAGGCATGGCAATAGAGAACATCAAACTAGAGGTAATGGACAAGGTCAGGAAAGAGATGACCAACATAATGAAAGATTTGCTTAGTGAGTTCAGGGTAGACACAGATAAAAAAACAAAGGAACTAAGAAAAACAATCGAAAATTTGAATATACAACTTAGCAAAGAAATGGAGTCCATGAAACAGATCCTTAAAGATATCCAAGAAATAAAAAACTCGCTGGAAAGTATACGGAACCAAATGAATGAGAGCGAAGATAGAAACTCAGAACTAGAAGACAGATCAGCAATTAATGAGAATGAAAAGAAAGACCTCTTTAAAATAGCTAGAGAATATGAAATATCACTACAACATCTGCAAGATGATGCAAAGAGGAACAATATAAGAGTGATAGGAGTGAATGAAAAAGAAGGAGACAATACGAAGGATCTAAAAAGAATATTTACAGAAGTAATGATGGAAAACTTCCTAAGTATGAGAAAAGAACTTGATATACAGATAAGTGAGGCATATAGAACCCCAATTACTCATAACCAAAATAAATCCACACCAAGACATATAATAATCAAGATTCCAGAAATTCAGCAAAAAAACAGAATACTGAAAATGATCAGAGAAAAAAGACAAATCACCTATAAAAGAAAACGCATCAGAATCACAGCAGATTTCTCTATACAAACCCTAAAAGCAAGGAGAGCCTGGAGCAAGGTATTTCAAGCCTTAAAGGAAAGCAATCTCCAACCCAGATTGATGTACCCGGCCAAATCATCTTTCAAATTCAACAATGAAATAAGATACTTCCATGACAAAGAACAACTGAAGAAATTTATAACCTCCAAACCACCTAAAAAATATCTTGAAGGAGATCCTGGAGAAGGAAAGAGTCAACTACAACTACAAGGACACTAATAAATTCCCACCAGGAAAGACAAGCAATTGAATTGAGGTGAAACACAGAACCAACAACAGAAAAGATACATGGCAAAAAAGAGTCAAAACATAACAGCTGTAACCATCAATGTAAACGGACTCAACTCACCTATCAAAAGAAACAGGCTAGCAGAATGGATCAAGAAAGAAGATCCAGCAATATGCTGCATACAAGAGACACATCTAACCCAAAAGGAAATACATAGATTGA
>PVJO010009693.1:0-68183 GCA_004026905.1 Hystrix cristata | reverse complement strand
ATTTTAAACGTAAAAGATTTTCTTAAATTATGAAAGTCTTTCTAAAGACAGTTTTTGAGAGGAGAAAGAGGAGTACTGCGTGAAGAAAACTACACTCCTGGAAACCCACACGTATGGCTGAATGTACACATCATCATTTCAATCAGCAATAATTTTTAACTATCCCCCACGATGCCACGGTGGGCAATATGCATCAATAGTTAAACAAACCCGATCCCTGGCTGTATCAAATGCGTGCCAAGGAGAAATTGTGGAGCCTTAAATAACATGTAGTCAAGTGGACACTGCGGTGGAACCTACATAATTTATTTGGAACATTTATAAACAGTGCAGCATGCCGCTTTTGTGTTTTCTTGAAAGAAAAGGAATTTTCTGAAGATGGTATTATTAGGGAGATAGGACACTTGCTGCAGAAATGCTCCTTTTTAAAAAGTCCTGCTAGTTATGCTTTGTTTGGTTCCAGTATGCTTAAATTTTTCATAAAAGGAAAGTTGATTGGAAATATGAGCAGAGAAGTTTTCTTTCCCGATAAAGGAGAGTTTTCCGAAGCCGACTCAGCCCTTTGCCAAGCCCCTCTGCCTGTGTGGGGCTGGGGCGATGGCAGGCTTGCAGGGCCGGGCAAAGACCGGGCACCGCCTGCTCCTGCGCCGCCTTGCCCGGGGGACTGAGCACCGTCCCGCAGGTCTGGTTCTGAAGGGAGCTGACACAAGCAGTCCTGGCCCGGCACAGGCCTGCCCGGCCAGCCGAGCCTCTGACCTAGCGGCTCCTCCACAGCAACCACCACACTCTCCTACCTGCTCGGAGAGCAATCGGGAGGGATCTGTCCCTTGCCTCTATGTTGCTCCTTTCTTAAAAATAATAATGAAAATAAATCGTTCTATTTAGACTAACCTTAAAACCATAATGTTACGTGAAATACATCAGACCCTCCAGTTTAAATACCACATGGTTTCTCTTGTGTGAGAAACCCAAAATACAAATAACTAAAGAGCAGAATAGAAGACTGATAACAGGATGCCGGGAGACAGAGCTTTCTCAAACGGGAGCGGGGCCAAGAGACGGCGGGGGGAGAGCAGGGTAAGGGGATGAAAAATAATTAGGATGTGTTATGTGCATGGGCCGACTCTCTGTGATGAAATGAATTGTTATGTAGGGCAAACATGGACTAATAAAAATCAAAAATAAAAGTAAACAAAATACAATTATTACTACGGCCTAATTTAGAGTAAAATTTACCTTCTTCTAGCATACACTCCTCTGAGGTTTGTAAGTACCTCAGTACAAAGCCCACAGACAACAGGGCGCCATCGTCCCCTGGACTCTCCCAGCGCCCCTTCCTAATGAATTCTTCCAGCCCTCCCCCCACGTTACTCTTACAAGTCACTAATCCATTTTCGGTCTCTGGTCTTGCCTTCCCCAGAATGCTGTAGAAATGGGATCCTATGAGTAGGGTCACAGCTTTTCATAAAGCTTCTTTCACTCAGCATAATACATATAATACATTTGAGGCCTTTTTGCTTGTTTTTTTTTTTTCTATATAGCTCAGGCTGGTCTTGTGGTCTTGAACTTGCAGCCATCCTCCTGCCTCAGCCTCCCGAATGCTGGGATTACAGGTTTGTGCCACCACACATGACATTCAGCATAATACATCTGAGAGTCCTCTTTATTTTTTCAGTTTGTCTCTTTTTATTGCTCAGTAATAGTCTGTGAAAAGAAGTATCACAGCTTATCCATCATTTGTTCCCAATTTTGGTGATTATGAATAAAGCTGTTACACTCAGTATAGATATTTGTGTGACCATAAGCTTTTATTTCACTTTGACAAACATCTAGAAGTGGAATTTCTGGGTTATATAGTCACTGTATATTAAACGTTATAAGAATCTGACAAACTGTACTTCGTGGTGGTTGTACTAATTTGCAACCTGACGTGTGAGTTTCATTTGCCTCACACACTTCCTGGTACTTAGTGTTATTAGTTTTTCTTTTTTACTTTAAACGTTTTAATCATTTTTAATGAGTATGTAGTGATAACTCATGCTTTTAATTTGTATTTCCCTAATGACTAATAATTTTGGATGTCTTTCATATGCTAATTTTCCATATGCATATTTTCTTAAATGAACTGTCAGATAAAATAGTTTGCTCATTTTTTATTTGGATATTTGTCTTAATCTTTTTGAGTTTTAAGAATTCTTGATATTGTCTGGAAATATTTAGCATTTAAATGCTAGGTCTAAGAGACATTTTTTATGTCTTCTGTTACCATTTTATTACTTTTTATTAGTACGTTTGCAGTATACAAAGATTATATTCCTCACGGGAGGGAGTTGGCACACGTACATAACATGTCTTAGTTCCTTTCCTCATCCTGTCCCATCTCCCGCCCCCTCCATCCCTTGTATTTTTCTCAAAATGACTCATGCTTATCCTTTCTGTGGTAGAATAGTACTCCACCGTGTGTAAATACCACCTTTTCTTTATCCCTTCATCCGTTGATGCACATATAGGCCATTTCCAAGATTTATCCATTGTAATAAACCGTGCTGCTATAACCACGGGTATGAATATATCACTGTACTATGGTGTCTTTAACTCTTTTGGAAAGATACCTAGAAGGGGAATAGCTGGGTAGAATGGACTATTTTTAGTTTTTTGAGGAATCTCCATACTGATTTCTGCAATGTTTGTATTGGTTTCACTCTCACCAGCAGTGTGTCTGGGTTCCCTTTTCCCCACAGCCTCACCAGCATCTGTTATTATTTGATTTCCTGGTGATTCCAATTCTTTCTATATAAGATCAAATCTCAGTGTTCTTTTAATTTGCATTTATCTAATGGTTAGAAATGTTGGACATTTTTTCATTTATTTATTGGCCATTCATACTTCTTCTAAGAAGTATCCATTTCAGTTGTCCACTTTTTTGATTGGGTCTTTCATTGTGGGAGTCTGATTTTTTTGAGATCTGTATATATTGCAGATATCGATGCTTTGTCTGAGCAGTAGTTGGCAAGAATTTTTCCCCCATTTTGTAGGTTGTCTCTTCACTCTGTTGTTTGTTTCCTCTGCTGTTCAGAAGCTTTTTAACTTGCCATGAATATGATCTATATTAGCTTAAATTTTGTAAGTGATTTGTTCTTTTTTTTTTTTTTCAGGGGGTGCTGGGGATCGAACTCAGGGCCTTGTGCTTGCTAGGCTCTACTACTTGAGCTAAATCCCCAACCCTTGTGATTTGAAGCCTGCATCTTCTTTGCAATTATATAAAATTCAACAAGTGTTAATTTCTTAAAGATTATGTGTGTTGACTGAATAGTGCAGCATTTCCAATGAATTTCTTTTTCTCATTCTTCGTTACATTAAAATTCACTGGTCTAGCTTGCATTTTGTATGATCTTTTAACCTATGCATTATTTGTTGAAATCATACATTGCTCATTTGGAAAATATTGGTTCCACTGAGTTTGCAGATTTTCCAAATGTTAAACACAGCATAATACATGATCAAAAATCATCTTTTTAATATTACAATGAGTCGAAAATATATCTCTAGATATTTGGAAGCTGTCACGGTAAACGTTAGTTTTCTAAAATTCTAATTTTGGTTTGAAACCTCAAATGTTGGCACTCGCATCAAATTTGAGTTTTGCACCTCAAACTGGCAGGTGCTCTTGTGCATTCACATGTAAATATCTGCCGAATATCTAAGTTCTTATAGCTACAGTTTATCCGTCTGTTGTTCTTTATATAAATATCATGTTCTATAAAAAAAAAAGTAGCTAGCTCAGTCTGCAATTCAATCACACAAATGTGTTTCCTTCCAATTATCATGCTTCATGTGGAAGAGAAGTTCTTTTGTGTACTGTACTTCCCAGAATGTCACACAGAATATTAAAAGATGTGTCATCAGGACACGAAGTGTAATAAAACCAGTAAGTTTTACTGCTTGATTAGGAAGATACTTAGGTGAAATCACTTTTCTTGCCTTCTCTGTGAACAGATGTGGGTAAGGAATATGGTTTCCACTAAGACAGTTTAGTCCACTGTCTTGATCTGTGCTAATCTGCCAGCAGTCTAATTCACCATGGCTTTCACACCTACAATGTTCATGTCAAAACTATGAAAAAGACAAATGATGTTTCAGCATTATAATGAAAATAGTTTTACCCTTGTGCACCTCCGGAATAGATCTTGGGGACTGTCAGGGGTTCATGGACCTCACTTTGAGAACCACTGGCTTAGACTGGTGAGAAGTAAGAGAGAAATTGCACAGCATCACCTGGGGCTTCAGCCCAGGTTTCCACTGAACCACAAACAGCTGAAGTAAGACGCGTCCCTAGAAGGCCAGTTTCCCTGGCAAAGCAGTTCTCCAGTGGGAGGCACAGGAGGCCGGCTGGGTAGCCGAAGCTGAGAATGCGTGGTCTTACAAGATAGCGCATGGTGTCACTAGACAAGAGACACATGCAACAGCGAGCACAGTCCCAGAGACTCACAGCTCAGAGGGGCAACAGAAAGCAGAGAGGTTTTAGCAGTGAAGACAAATATCTCAGAAGTGGCCTGCCAACTAGATGCCCCCCACTGCTGCTGGGGAAACGTTGCAACAGGAAGCAATGTTGCAAATGTCTCTCCAAGACCCAAGACACCTTGCCTGGTGAGTTGATTACTTTACCCAAAGTGTGATGATTGCACATAGCTGAAACAATATACACTAGAAAGACAGGATTTCCAAACATCTAAGAAAATTTATAACAAAAGCAGCAAGGTACAGAGCCTGCCAGCTCTTATGTGGTTTCTAGCTCACGGAGGCAAAGCCGAACAGAGAGCCGTTGTCCTCCCCGTAGTTTACAAGCCCAGTTTTAAACAAAAGCTAGTAGTTTTTCTTCATTCTCTTCAGAATAAGTGCAGTTAACTCTAGGTCATTTAAGTGAATGAGTTTTTGGGCATTTAAATCTTATAAGTGTAATCCTATGACAGATTCATATTCAGTGACATTGGGGCCTTTTGATTTGATGTGTTGACAGAAAATTCTAATCCTGCTGTCCTTGAGAAAGATTCTGAATCCACGTGGAACTCAGTGTGGCTTTCGATGGTGGTAGGCGGAGGAGTGATGGAAAGACAGACACTAATATGCCTTTCAGTGTGTACTATTTGGGGCATAATTTTCCCTTCATCTATGTGAGATATGTTGCAAGACCTCAGCGGATATCAAAACCACAGACAGTAGTGCACCCTAAACGACTTCATCAAACGTTTCTTTAAATTTTCTAGTTAATTGGGGAACTTGCATTGTTTCACTCAGAGCTATACGTTATCACTTCTTGCTGACCTATCTGCATTGTCAGCAGCATTAGTCTTGAACTCCAGCCTCATTATTATATAAAATAAAGGTAATTTGAATAAAAGTACTACTACAGTCAGTCTGATATCTCAGATCTCAGTTAAGTGACTAGCAGAGGGGTAGTGTACACAGCATGGAAACGCAGGACAAGGGGATGATTTACCTCCTGGGAGGGACAGAGCCACCCTGCGTGAGACTACATCACAGAACTCAGAAAGGCACACATTTTAAAACTCATGAATTATTTATTTCTGGAAATTTCCATGTAAGATTCTCAGACTGCAGTGGACTGTGGGTAACTGAAACCATGGAAACTGAAACCACATTAAGGGGAATGACTATACTTCAGAAAATTTAGTAACTGCAATAATCCCATGAGATAAGCACTTAATTTTATAGACGAGGAAAACTCAGGTTTAGAGAAGTGAAGGAGCCCAAGACGGGAACCTGGAGTTGAAGCCAGGACTGGCAGACAGCCGCAGCTTTTCTATTTTCACCAGTCCTTTAAAGCCAGTTTTCGTGTTGTTTTAGTGGAATTATGACCATTAGTATGTAATATGCATTGCAAGTATTAGCTTCAAGTCTTTTGACTTCTGTTATGTTTTATCTATATAGGAGTTTACAAAATTAAATTAACCAGGAGAGAGCTCTGTATTATGTTTATGGCAGTCCGTATCGTAAGTAACAACTAAGAAAGTTTAAACAGAACACTACAGTGTTAAAGTTCCTCACATAGCAACAACGCTATGTTCTTCTCAACTATTGAGGTGCCTCAAAAGCGGGCCCACAGGACCCTTCACACAGAAAACAGCCCCCTCCACCATGTGCTGCTCACGCCAACATCTGCTGTTTCCTTGCTTGTTTCTTTTGTTTTCAGTTGCCCCTGATGCTGAAGATAGTTCATGCCCGTGCATGGCGCTTTTCCACTCATACCCACGCTGAGGAAACTGCTCTGGTTAGATCTACCTTCTGTAGCTTGAACTGCACGTGTATGGAGAGCCCCTTTTAGCATAGCACCTTTGTTACCCTCCCTGGAATATACAAGCGGCTTTACTACTGAGCCTCAGTGTGAATAAAATAGATGCACTGTTAGGATTCTAGTGGAGCATTTTATCTAGAAGGAGAATCTCACATCAGTGTAATACTTTCTAACGTATCCCAGACTGTGTCCTACATTACCCATGTGTATGGTGTGTGTTATGCCGTGGTGAGTTTCGCACATACAATGCCAAAGTGATAGCTGCGTGTCTGAACGGGGGATACACTAGTGTGTTCTGCTCTGAAGTCTTTTTGACATGAAGTTAAAATAAGATTTAAAAACAGGAGGAAAAATACAAATAGGTTTAGATTTGTGGATCATTTGCCGATAATTTAATAATTAGATGGAGATACATCTAGAGGCCAGGAAAAATAGATAATGTATGAGAAAGCAATTTCAACAGTTCCAAAGGGTGCAGAAGGAAGACATGAAAAGGAGAAAAGCAGGAGGGGGGCAGGGTGGGTAGAGAGAGAGAAAGAGAGAGAGAGAGAGAGAGAGAGAGAGAGAGAGAGAGAGAGAAAGAGAGAGAAAGAGAGAGAGAGAGAGTTTGGAGACATGGAATATAGAAGGCAGAGTTGAGGAAGAATTCCCGGTCCTCTCCTTCTTGGTTCCTCTCTCCAACAGGAAATTCTGAAGAAGTATGAGGTACAGGCAGAACATCCCAAACAGCATCATATCGCAGTGAAAGCATGTGCAAATCTGTTGCTTTCCATCTACTCTTTTCCATTGACCCAGATAAAGGTTTTATTCACAGCTTTTAAAAAACTTAGAGCTTTTGGGACAAATAAGTACTAAATATTATAAAATACTTTTATATAATTATCTAACTTCACTTTATAAAATACCCTTGTATTGTTCTAGCCTTATGTTCCTGGCATAAACCTTTTATAGTCATAAATTATGAATTTTTTTAATACAATTAGGTTACTTCTTCAGGTGTCTAAGTTCATTTTTTGTTACTAGAACCAAATACTTGCACTGGGTACTTTATAAAAAAAAGCGGTTTATTTGGCTTACAATTCTGGTGGCTGAAGCGTTTGAGTAGCATGGTAAAAAGTGGAAAGGAAGTTGTTCTCAAGGAGAAGGGACATGTGTGGCGGCCCATCAGCTGCAGGACTTGGAAAAATGTCTCTGGGTTGCATGAAGGAGGTAGTCGCTGCTCACCTTCCAAGCAACAGATTATGATGGAGATACAAACAAAACTGCAAGCGTAGAGTGAGTTGGAGAAGAGAGGAATAAAGAGCAAATGTACTAAGTTCAGGGTTTCAGGGGCTACGGCAACCTGAACCCAGATGTCTGAGAGTCATAGAGGCCCGACTTAAGATCATTTAACCCCAGCAAGGTCATTTAATCTCTGTGAGACTCAGGTTTCTCACCTGCAGGTGGAAATAATATGAGAAATCCTAAATGGCTCTTGTAAGCCTTGGGAAAGGCAATAATATACGTAAAACGTTTAGTGTGGATCCTGGAAGTGAGTTCATACTCTCTGTATCTTGCCCATTGTTAATTTCATAGATATTGCAGAGTTAAGTTTAACGTTATTTGTTAAATACTTAAGGACCTGCTACCTGTCAATCATCCTTCTAAACTACTACTCAATGCACGATGATGTGGGAGTTTGAATTATTAACACTATTTCTTTCTGACTTTCTGTGTCCATACCTTAGCTATGTGTTATGTGTGTGTTTTCCCCAGAAGGCACAGTGAGCCTGCCCACATCGCGAGACTGAGCTTGGCATGTGCTTGCTTTGGCTCCACATATCCGTGACCCAGGCCAGGCCTGGGCCTTCAGGACCATCGTGTTCTCACTTTGTGTCCTCTGCTTTCAGGACTGCCCCAAGAAGAGCATGACCATGACCCAGAGTGCACACAGAGAGGCGGGCCAGAGCCACTTCCACCCTGGCAGTGACCAGGTCCATTTATGCCCCCGTCTTGATGCGGAAATGCCAAGCACGGTCTGCCACACGGGAGGGTGAACTTTGGCCCATCCAGGTGGGCCATATCCATAAATCCGGCTCATGGCTTGATTTTGTGTGGCTCACAAGTCCAGAGTGGCTTTTTAAAATTTGGTTTAAATTTTCTTGCAGTACTAGGGACTGAATCCAGGGCCTTCACACTGAGCTACATCTCTAACCTTTATTTTTTATTTTGAGACCAGCTCTACTGAGTCACTAATTGCCCAGGCTGGGCTCAGCTTCGAGAGCCCAGCTTCCCACAGTGCTGGGATCACGGGTGTGTGCCATTATGCCCGGCTGGCTTGTGTGTTTTTAGAGAGTTGTTTAAAAAAGAAGAGAAATGTGTAACAGAGACCATATATGGATTACAAAGCCTGTTTATCTGATGTTTTTGGAAAAAAGTTTTCTAACGCCCAGTCTAAATCACCAATAATCAGGCCATGCTGGAAAAGCACGCGTGACCCCGAGAACAGCCAAGCTGTCCTGGCCAGTTGTAGCCGTGAGAAGGAAGCGCGTATCGGTGCGCACCACCATGTTAACTGACTGCAGCATACCAAGCTAAGTAACAAGCGTGCTGGATGGAAACTGCATAGTCTCTACCCTCACGCAGCTCGCATCTCCACTGCGTAGACAGTGTCGTTAAATACAAATATGCAAATTCAAATTTCTATAAATGTGAACAGATGCATCAGAGTTGGACATGGAGACTGGTGCTTGCAAAGGTCACTGCTGTGGATGGAGAGTGATTAGAAATGTGTATTAGGATCGCTTAAGAGCACTGAGGTCCCGCAATCTGTGACCTGCAATCTAGAGTGACACCCTTCGGTCTCGCCTTCCACTTACTCTCTGGGGGTCAGCTGTTGGTGGGTGGGGCGGGGAGGGGAGATGGAGGAAAGCACTTTATTGGTTCTGGTTCCAAACTGGATTGGGTTGTACAACAAAGGTGTGATAACAGACCAAGAAGTTACAGGAGCTTAATGTATCATCGAGTTACTGAAATGAGAATAAAACTTGGGCCCCAGGAAAAGGCCTGATGGAAACATTGGGAAAATGTTAAGCGGTCAGTGGCCTGATAGCACTGAGGAATTTACAGAACAGGCTGATTGAGTGCGTCTCACGCGGAAGTGCCAAACACAGTCTGCATCAAGGGAAGACTGTCTCACAGTGAAGCCAAAAGAATGTTAATGGTCAGAACACTTTGCAGGCATGACTGGAATATGTGTTTCACAATTTAATCGTGGAGACTCTCCTGCCTGCCTTTCTGCATCTCTCCCTGTGTTTCTGTCTCCTCTTTCCTTCTACCCCTCCCCTCCCTCGCTTGCTCGCTTGCTTCCTTCCTACCTTCCTTCCTTTTTTCCTCCCTTCCTCCCTGCCTCCCTCTCTCTCTTTCTTTCCTTTTCTTTTTTCTTTTTCTTTCTTTCTTCCTTTCACTTTCTGGTTCCTATCTTCCTTCCTCCCTGAATATTACGGGAAAAACATTTCTTGGAAGATTTGTGTGCACGTGTGCGTGTGCATGTGTGTGTGTGACATACTAAATTACAATTTTCTTTATATTAAATTATGTCACCCTAGGAATTTACCCTCATTTAATTCTTGGATATTTTAATTTTTTATTAATATATTAAAATTTTAAGAAGTCCCGCATTATGAGTCTTGTAAAACTTCATTTAACTCAGCATTTCACAGAGTTTTGAACACCAAAATTTTTTTTGCTTAATGCCCTTTAATATCCTACAGAGGAAAACACTTAAGTAAACAATAAAGTCAGCAAATCAATTGTATTAATGCATCCAAGAAACATTGTGTCAAAGAAGGAAAAGAGGACTCATGGGGTGAAAAAGACAAGCCCTCGAGCAACTCGCTCGCTGGTTCTTTCCTCCGCAGGTCTGAGTCCTGTTCCATGTCATTCATTGTGGCACACAAGGTGGGACAGAACCCTGCTTGTATTGAGAGAGACAGAGCCAAGTACGGAGACAGAGACGGGCCAACAAAAGGAAAAACGGCCACCGAACGGCACGTACGTGTGACGGTCTACACTATGGGGTTCTCTCCTAGGAAGAAGAGCTAACGGGCAGAGTTTGTCTCTAGATGTCCCCAAGAGCCTGTCCCTCAAAGGCAGGGCTGTGGGAAGCTGACCGGCCCGCGGGGCGCTATCACTGACTTGCTATTAGGAGGAGGGCACTGGCTGGGACTGGCAGTACAGTCTTGATGCTGTGTCTTCTCTCCTGCTCGTCTCTTTGTGCTCCTTCCTGACCACCACTATGTGCTCCAGCAGGGCCCTGTGCTGTGACTTCCTGCCCCAGAGCCAGCTCACTGTGGCCCGAAAACACGAGGTGAAAGAAAGCTCTGCTCCTTTCTGCTGTGGAGACCAGCGCTGTGTCTGCTGATGAGAACATGACTACAATGCCTGTGTCTGTACCAGATTTCATGGCAGAAACAAACAGGCTAAACAAAGGATAAGAGGTTGCTTTGCAGACGAGGTAACACTTGAATTTGGTCGCCATAGCTCTAATTTAAAATACTGAACACAGACAGGGCAGTTCTAATCACTGACTGGCATAAGTCTCAGTTCTGGGGACAGTCTGACTTCGTGAGAATCCTCAGTTCAGCGATGTTTAGTACTTTTTCTGAAAGGCCAAACTCTAGATGGTTACTAAGTCTTCCATTATCCATACCTTGATCAAGGCTGCACATCCTACTACCTAGCATAGCCAAAGTATTTTTATAAGTGAATTTATTGATTTGTATTCATCCAAGCCCCCAAAGAAAAGTGAGAAATAAGTTCTCAGTGAAATTAAATGTATCAAGGTGAGCTAAAACATAATAAGCCATTCCCATCCATTGGTAAATGGGATCTGAAATGTTCACCCTTTGGAAACAATCTTACAACACCCTCCCATAGAATTTCTTTGTCCAGACTTGGAAGAAAGATTTCCCATCTTGTTCACCTCAGATTTCTTAGCTGGCTCCTCATATCTACACAAAGAGAGTTCATGTCAGGCCAGTCACATGGAGTTAGTGCCTAATAAACTTCACAGGCACACAGGCACCTTCCGCGGCATTATAAAACAGCATCATTAAACTCGGGACATTCTAAGTGGCTTCCCACAGAAGGCAGGGGGAGATGAATGGAAAGCAGAAGACAATAAGGCTCTCGCACTACCTAGACAGGTCTCCATGCCATATTGAGAAAGGCAATAGATATTTTTAGAATGGCAACAGGTACAGGAAGTTACAACGCTGCGATAAAACATCCATTTAGGTTAGCAAAGACTTTCTTTGCTTCAATCATATTTTGACTTCTCTTATGAATTGGATTTGGGTAAACAAATGTGTTAACCAACTAATGAAATTATTGAAGTCTCTTTAGAAGTCTTATTCTCAGTAAAATATAATGCTTTGAGATTCTGTTATGTATAACCTTCTGTTAGGAAGGTTAGTATGAAATATTCCAATGAGTTCGGTGAAGTCCGCTTGCACATAAAACATCAGGTTTCTGGACACGCAGAGCTGAGGGCTAAAGCCTCAGTCATAACACCTCTATGGCCCTGTAAGCCTCTTCTGCACTCAGAAACTTCCCTCCTTGTATAAACCCAGCATGAGTCTCTGGTCCTTGCTTAAAAGCTGGCAGTTGAGAATATGGGAAATGTAGGAGGCTTTATGGCAACAAGTGAGATTTGGGTGGTGAAATATGAGAAGTTTATATATATTTTTAAGCAAAAATTTGTTAGTAAAACTGAGGGGGGTAGAGGAACTAAAGTGAACATAGGTGCTATTTACATGATTTTTGAAGCAGAGAATGTGACTCTGAGAAGTTTCGTGTCTTCCCTGTTCTGCAATTATTCTGTAGATTACAACCACAACAACCTTGTTCTCATTTAATTATGGAAGACCCCGTGGACATCGGGAATATCAGGATTAACCCAGAAAGGATGAAAGGAAAGTATGAATGAGAAAATATATCTGAGAGGTTCAGAGAAGTAAAATAAACTGATATTATCATTGGAAATTTGAAGGCAAATTTATTTTAAAAACAAAGTATTTTAAAGGATTTGTTTAGTACAACTATCTTTCTAGGTTTCAGATTACAATCAAACTAATAATAATGTTCACAAATTAGCCTTGGATTCAAAGTGTGAACCAAGGTCTTTTGAAGCTGAACTGTTCTTATAATATTGAGATTTCATTTCTCCCACTGGCCTTAGCTTGTTGGGTGCAACTTCTGTTCCTTGAGAAATGAAGAAACAAACGTGCAGAAGATTTAATTAATGATTAATGATTTTCCCTCATTAAGTATTAATATATAAAGAATGGAGAGGGGGCTGGGGTGTAATATGCATGAGAGAGAGACAGAGAGACAGAGAGAGAGACACACGGGGGGGAGAGAGGAGAGAGAGTCAAGTTAACTAAGCAATTAAGCAAGTTCAGTGGGATTTGCAAATCTGTATGGGGTCTAGTAGAGAAAGACTCGAAGCGTGAACTAAAATCTCTCAATGCAAAACTGTTTTCATAATAACATTTCACTTGCCCTTTTCACTCTTCCCTGAGCATAGAGGAGAATTTTCTGGGCACTACACGAAGCAGGTGGCTGCAGCAGAGTGAACACAAAAGCAGATATTAAAAGAAGGTCCTCATACTACCTATTAAACCAGAGGAAAGAGACATGCAAATGCCAACACAAATCCCACTCTTCTTCTGAATTTTTCTTTTTTTTAAATAGTTTTTTTTTCATGAAATTATTTTGGTATAGTACCCGGTAATGGGTGTATTTTTCTTCTTAATTGAATTGATGACTAGAAATTCTAAACATTTTGAGTTTTAATTTTTAATACGGTAATCAATAGATGTAACCCACATATACCAGGCTCTTTGAGGTCTTCAATACGTTTCAAATGAGTTAAGAGGTCTTGAATAGAAAAAACAGGGGAGACCCTCCAGCCTGGTCCAATAAAGCTTCCGATATTTGACGCAGTACATTTATTTTCTTCTACATAAACTAAAGTAGCCCATGAGAAAGATCAGTTTTGTGTGTGTGCCTCAGCTGTCCTGTGCACAGACGGTGAGACTAAGAGGGTCTGAGAGTACTGGCACATTTGCACATCATTTTGTTTGAATGAGATGGTGTCTCATCGGCACTAGTGTGGAGGAAAAAACGCTTTTACTCTCTCTACAATGGTAAATTTCTCTTTTTGATGAGTTAGCATATCCTGCATGTATTCCACAGTATTATGTGAGTTTCCAAGTCCTGAAATTTAAAGGAATTTATGTTGATTGCTAGACTCTCAGAAGTAACTTGAAAAGTCACTACACATTTACATGACTATGAATTGAGCTTTCAGAAAACTCCTGAAGGCACCTGAGTCCAGGGACTTAAATCTAAATGGTAAATTTCTCCACAATGACAGATGCTAAAACAGCACTGAGATAAAATATGAGACCTGCCCAGATTGGAGTCAGTTCCCCTGAATGTCAGGCACCGTATGCATAGGATTGACTCATTCTGTGCGAATTCATGACCGAGCATTTGCTGACTGCCATCCAGAGAGCTGACAGCTGCGCAGACCCTCTCCTGGCCGTACTCCACGAGTGCAAAGGAGCGCGCATGGGCTGTTTCTACAGAAAATAATATAAAGCTTGTCTTCTATTAGGATATCTTTCCAGTTGAAATAATGCAATAGGATTATGTAGAAAAAACTTTCTCCCACCTGCCCTAGCTTGCATTGTGAATCTTCTGCTCTTTATAAATAAAAAAAAATACAGAACAACTTATCTATGTGATGTTTCTCTCATTAAGTATTAATATATGATGAAGGGAGAGAGAAGGAAAGAGAGAGAGAGGGAACCAAAACAAATTTAATATTTTAAAAATGTTTTTGCTAAAGACCAGATTGCAATTTACAATCTTGCCATCCCATCAAATGCTGTGACACTTCACAATGCTTCCTAAATGCAAAATTGGCCAGGTTTAACATAATAGCTGGCTGCGTAAAACATGAGGTTGCAAATGTCACGGGAAAGAGACGCCGCATAGCTGTGGGATGTTTATATATGCTGTCTAGATATGTTGGCTAAACTGCTTGAAGGAAATCTGTTAAAACCGATCATTGCAGTTACGGATTTGGACCCAACATGGCTTTGTGCGTTGCAGGCACCCGGGACCCTAACATCTCCTGGAGCAGCGTCCTTGCTCTTCTGACAGACAACCCTCCACCTCCTGGGCCACAATCATTGCGACTGTATCAGGGCTGCTGAATGCCCCGAAGCAAGACAGTGACCACAGCAGCAGACAAGTTCCCTGCTGAGTGTCTGGGCACATCTTCTAGTGAGCTGCTCAGAAATGCTTACTTTCCTCTCACCTCTGGGTCTGTGAGGATGCGGACCTGGCAAGATGCTTGAAGCCTTAATCATCTGCCTACTTCCCTGAAGCATCTTCTACCAAGCAGAGTTGCACGTGGGATGTGGAAGGATTCAAATGAACTTGGCATTGAGTGATGCACTCCCTCGTTGTCATTTTTTAGTTCTTGGCTTAAAAAAAACACACTATTCAAGGCAGATTATCTCAATGTTTCCTCTGTGAAAGAACATGGCAGGTAATAAAAATCACTACCTTTTAGAACAAACTAAGGAAGCGGAACTTCTTCACATGTAATTTAATATTATTGTGATAATAATTTCTAATCCTTACATTATGTATACTATGTGCCAGGCATCATTTGCACTGAATCCTTAGACTACACATCCAGAGTAGCCTCTTTGTTATATATACTTTAAAGATGAGGGAACTGAGATGCATACCAATTAAGTAATTTTATTGAGGCCATACGGTTGATAAATTCAGGATGTGGGATTCACACTCATATCGGCAGACTGCCTCCTTTTGATTGTGATGCTGTACTGCCTTGCCAAGAAATAACGCCATGTTCAAAAACACAGGCCCACACATGTAACACCATACAGAGTCAATATTCTCATATTTCGCCCTTAAGATCTTTCAAGTGGATGCTAGTACTGTGCTGGAGGACATGGTATACCACAAACTGAAGTGTGGCCAGATGTATCAGTCAGCATAGGCTAAGGTATGCTGCATTAACAAACGACTCTGCTATTTTGATGGCTTAAGGAGAAAAGGACATGTCTCTTATTCATGGTCTGTGTGTATCAAAGGCTACCTGAAGCTCTGCTCCCCAGTGCTATTGTCCCCATATGGGAACCCAGGATGCCCTGGGACTTGGCCTTCACTGTGTGTAACATGGTTCAAAGAAGAAAGAAGGAGAAAAAGCATCTGCCAATCATGAAATCTTTGGCCTGAGGTGATGTCTGTCTTTTGGTTCTCATATTTTACTGGCTAAAGAGGATCCTATTGCCCCATGTACCTGTGAAGGGACACAGAAGTACAAGCTTTTCCTCTGTCTGGGGGGAAGAGGAACTTGGGTTCTACATCAGGAATCCTCAGGCTGTCCTTGCTGAGTGGTCATGCTGAGAAAGGGGTAACTGAGGCAGGCTACAGACCAGATCTGGAGGGTCTGCAAAAGGTTCATGAGTTAGAGCCTGTGTCCTCAGCCTTAGGGCACTACAAATGGGGAACCTTAAGGAGATGGGGTATAATTGGAGAAAGCTAGGCCATGGAGTGCACACCCTAGAAGGGGATGCTGGGACCCACCCACCCTCCCCTCTTGACTTTCTAGCTGCCAAGAGGAAAAAGGTTTCTTCTGCCACATGCTCCTGCCACCATGGTGCACTGTTCTGCCTCAGGCCCAAAGCAGTGAGACGTGACCATGAACTGAGACCTCGGGAACCATGAGCCAAAATAGAGCTTTTCTCACTGTTAGCTGATATTCTTGGGTATTTGTCACCATGATGGAAAGCTAACCCAGAGACTGGTAACGTTGATCCAAGACATTTGAGAGTAAGCTTAATCTCAGCCTGTCACTTCTTTGGGGTCACTCTTATGACTGCTCGAAACTAGGTTTGAAGCTCTGCTATAAGGTCTCAAACACCTGCTTCCCCTTTCGCTGCACCCATTATATATGTGATTATTATTTTCTGTGTACAATTTCTTTGCAGGGATGGAAAAGAAGGAATTTGCATTGGCCATTGCTGTATTTATCTATACTGTACCACAACCTGATACTTCAAAAGATTCAAATAAGTCTATAAAACACTAACCCAGTAAATACTTACTAAGCCAGGAAGGATAAAAGAAGAAAGAGTACCTGACTGCTACATACTCGCTTTTTGAGCCAGTCCCCTTAAGTGTCTTAAACGATGAAAGATTCATCTTCTAGGTCAGCCGTTCTAAAGCCAACAGCACTTTTCAGGCAAGCAGAAGGCTCTTTCTCCTGTCTCTCAACTTTTAGTGCATTTTGAACAGCACATCAAAGTTTTTATCTGCAAAAGGATCTTCAAAGTATGCAAATATAAATATTTGGGAGACCTACTTTTGGATATGAATGACAACCACAACCATTCCTGGTTTGATAGAGAATTAGAAAGCCAGAAGGTGACCTTTTCAAAGGGAATGGGAGACCAATGAATGAAAATATGGGCTAGAAAAGAGAGGCTGGAGATGAGATAACTAATTCGAAATCTATGAACACTGCTGTAAGTTTACCTAATTCTATTCAACCAAACATCTTCCACTATTTTTTGATAATCTATTTCATGGCCATAGCATCTCGAATAACTTCTTGGGGACCATGAGCACTACCCATACATCATAAGCCAGACTTCCACCTGATGCAAAGAAAAGCATTGTGTCTGGTCTTTTATAAATAGCGTCATCATCTGCTACCCCCAAGATCCAGCCCCCATCAGTATCATAAACTGCATAGAAAAAGGTTCAGATTTAGACTGCGCTCTCTTGGGAGGGAAGAGTTAATGGGTTTTGAAGCACAGAGTATGACATACTGCCTCTTTTGTTTGATGTAAAAAGCAATGCTTTCTATAACATGGGTTATTAGGTCATGTGCACATTTAGGGTAATTACAAATATTTAAACTCACATTTCTATGAGAAATCACAACACCGTCATTTTTCACCAGAATGAGTTGTTTTAGCAACCTGATAATGCTCCAAGTTAATAAAGCAGGGGGAAAGCCTTTCTAATAAGAAATCCTCTTTGTTAAACTCATCATACATAAAAGAATAATGCAGGGAGATTCTAGTTTTCCTAAAGCAGCCAGGCATCATGAATTATGCTTCATGTCTGATCTCAAATAAAGCAGGATTATTGCAAGAGAAGCAAAGTCAACAGTGGAGGCTGAGATTACACAGAATTCTGCAAAAAGTTCCAGGGTGGCAAAAAGTCACCGACGCCGCTCCTTAATCCCTCTTTCTTTTCCTGTTGAGCCAACATTGCCCATGGGAACAGTGCTTACTTATTTAAAGCTCTGAGCAGTTTAGTGTCCTCCTTTTGTTTTTCCTTAATCAGTGTGGTCCCTTGAATCAAAGGAAGCTTCCCCCCCAAATCACAGTCATAAAATTACAATGACCTTGAAAGAAGAAAAGTGTGTCATTTTAGCACAGGGCTGAAAGCAAAGTGTGATATGAGGGTTGTTTCCAGGTAAAGGCAAGCCATCTATAGTAAAATCTCTATTTTTATGCCAAGTATAAAATTTCCCAATGTTATCGTTTCCACTATTTACTACTTGATCAATTGAGAAGTGGAGGCACTTCCTCATAACGGGACTGTTCTCACCACTGTGTACTGGACACATTCTACAGCAGCATAAGAAAAGTCATCAGTATTTGCCTATATTGGTGTAATGTGTGAACTTCTGCATCTTATTGCACAATGAGTTGCACATGGAATTAATGCCTGAATCGTCAGTGATATGCTTTTTGTTCTGGTGTTTATTAAAGTTCACTACTAACTAATGCATTGGTTTATATAATGACATCATGTAAATGCTTTAAAATTCATTTTTTGACGACAGTTTTCAAATTATGTATGAATCAAAGTTTGGCTTATTAAAGAGGAATTTAATCTGTCTTAAAATGGAAACTTTCTTGACAGAGCTGAAGGAGCACTTGGTACACCCTGAAAGTTAGATTGTGACATCTGTCTCGTCAATTACCATGTAAGACCAAAGCAAGCAACAAAATCTCATACATTACAGTCTTTCATCTGCACATCATGCAATACCCGGCTCAAGTCCGGTGGGATTTAATGTTACTTCGATGATACTCTACCTACACCTTCAGACTTTGCAGTGACTAAAAGGCCATGTGTGGAATAACATTAATGGGTCTCCCAAAGAAAGATGTAGATCCTTAAACATTGCACTGGCTTTTGAGCTTCCTGTAAGTCCAGAAAAAAAATGGAAATAGGAAGGACTATCTAGAATACAGACTAATTAACAGGTTGATGAACAAGTTTCAGATTCTACATCTTCGTATAAGGGCTTCAATTATAAGAAAAATAATTGAACTAAAATTGGAAGAAGATTTTAGATAATTTATCTACTGATAAAAGCTAACAGGGCTGTTTAAACAACACGGTAAAGGTCAAACTGAATGTCGTTCAGCTTCTGACTTAAAAGGATAGTAACTGAAACCTTCATTTAACTTGGGGAGGAGTTTGTTTCTTGGCCTGGGCTTGACAGGAGCTAAATAGAAGGTAATTTTTAGTCTTTTAGTGAGAGGACATTGGTCCACATAATTTGGAAATCAAATTAGATAGGGATGTCTTGATAAGTGTAATAATTGTTAATGCCTCCGTATATATGTGGTCTTTTACATATCTCACCTTCTCTCCAGTTGAAATCATTGCTTTGCCTTCGGCAAATGAGGACAATTGAAGCATCGATACATAGGGGAACAACGACAACAAAAAAGCAACCAGAGTTGGACATACAGAAGAGGAGTCCTGAGACACAGATAAAAAGTTGTTAAATCTGTCAGAACATTATACCTTCCTCTACTTCTGGTGTCAGAGAGGAAATTGAAGGGCCAAATTCCAATCTAATAGCAAATAGTGGGAATATAATCTTAACGGTCTATGTGTTATAAGTCAGCAGGGAAAGGCTGTCAGTCAGATCCAAGGGCCCAGAAAAGACAGCAGTTCGGCAGGCACAGTGGGAAGCTGAATGTAAGGGGACCTTTGCCATGTTCTCTGCTCGGCATCCAGGAACCAGCAGCCACAGGCCGGGTCCTCCTGCAGGGAGACACTCCACTCAGTCCAGCTCTCAGGCTAATGCTTGCTGAGTCTCCACATTGCACAGGGGAAATGCAGGACTGATGGTTCGGGCTTACAGATGCTCCACCCCAGAGGACAGTCTCCACACTGGCAACAGACAGGCCAGAGCTGGGCTGTTACAGATGTGTGATTTAGAGCAGCCCCGATTCTCGGTGGGCTTGCCACGAGCAGGTAGCTGCAAAATGGATCCTTGAGAAAGACAGTCAGGCCACCGCCTGATACCGTTATTTGAAACTAGCCAGTGACATTTTGAAAAACTTCAGCAAATATAATAATGAAAATTTTGTATTAATTACAGTGGAGCTATTATTTCTGTTTGCAGGTATATGTGAAGACCCTTTGTCTCTGAGGTACGCCCTCGATTTATGATAAAACAATTTTGTCCTCTCTATGGAGAACATTTTTCTTCCCATTTTTCTCTTGTAAGAGGGCATGCTCCAGACTCAAAAATTATCAGTTATTACAAGAATGGTAAAGAGAATACGGCCTTCTTCTGATTTATAAAACACCTATCAAACACCTACTCTCTTCTTCTGAGCCTTCCCCCTGGGAAATGATGTTTGCTCAGTCTCAGTTCTTTCTACAAAATGCTGGTCAAGAGTCAAAGCTGGGCAGAATAGGAATTGAACTAAATCCTGCATATGACATTGGTCAGTATACTTATACGATATAAATCCAGCTAGAAAACGGGGTTAATAGTCCAACAATATATACCTCATTGGGTTTCTGTGAATTCCAAGTAAGAAGAGTATATAAAACCTCTATGTGTTTGGTTCAATGTAGATGACCAATAAGTGCTAGTTCTGTCCCTTTTATCTATCACAATATAACACTGGCCAACCCTGACAACAAATATGAACTGTCTTGAAATTCTTCCCCCTAAGGATTCATTGGTGAAATTCAAAACATTTTGCCAAAGGAATTCAAATTTTGAAAAGTCTCCTGTTTTTGTTTCCAAACATTTTTGAGTACAAAGGGAGGACTAAAACCTATATATAACATTCTTTCCTTTTTCCTTAAAAAAATTCCAGAGGGAAGTTTTTGTTTGTCTTTCAATCAAAGAGAGGAGAACAATTGGATTTTAAAAATCTATTTGCCTTCTAAAGTGCAATATTTATTTGAGCAGTTTAGAGTAAGTGACAACATAAGACAAATGTATTCAAATAATAGTGTCAGAGTATCATTTCTTAAAAGCTGCTCTGCATAGTGTGGTAAATATATTTGGGGACCAGCTATTATTCCTATGTTTAACCAGTGAGACGCTTAAAGTCAGCGCTGTAGCCTGGGAAATGAGTGATGATTTTTTCCCTTTTGTTACCACCGAGCTCATGGATCCATCCCTAGACCCCAATTCTGACAAATTTATTCCAATCTGACAAGAAGACATCGAGGTATTTTTACCTAAATAATTAACCCGATGACTTCATTGGCTTGGTGTGGCTGTGTCTTACTGGCAAATTTATCAAACTCTTTTGGATCATTTTAATTCCTTTACAGGAAAGAAAATGTCAGATTAGGAAGGCTTCAAATTCTCCATATCTACAACTCCACAAATCCCCACAGACCTTCCATATACTGAAGGAAGTGATCTGAAGTGGGAACCAAGTAGATTACCAAGGATACGAGCTGAAAATCGCTCCAACCACACTAAGTTTGGATACTGAGCAAGTGCTGGTGTAGCTGGCTGTGCTTCCAAGTACATGATATGTGGGCAGCACCTCCCAGACTCTGGACATCCGAGGCCTGCAGTCTTCGTGCTCATGAGCTTTGAAGAGTATTTGGGAAGGGCAGACACAAGACTGATAAACACCCTCAAGCATGTACATACTTCAGTTAGAACACTGAGAAGTTAAGGATGACACGAGTGCTTTCACCAGTAGCTAACTGACAGTTTCTACAGGTCAAGGAGTGATTCTCTTAGAAAATATTCTCTCTTCTGAGCTGTTACGGTATTTAGGGGTTACAGCCAAGACCTGTGGATAGAGGATGGGTGAAAACACTGCGGTGCGACCGGTCACGCTCACTAGTGGAAAGCAACTTCATTAACCACCGAGTAATTACCGACACTCTCATGAATAATGGTCATGGTAATTTTAGAAACAGCCATTTAGCTGACACATCAGAGGTGACCAAACATGTCTCGCAGAGTAATGACTCTGATCGGTGAAAAATTAAACCACATCCCCTCATCAATTTGTTTTTGAATAAGCTAATGGAGTCTCCTACAGAATAGGTTTTATCTTTACTTTTCTGGCTTCATTTATATGACCTTCACTGGGATAGAAGAAATATTTATGGATATAAGGCTGGTGTTGATGCCATCATTATTTCTCAAATCTGTTCTTCTAGTGACCTTGTGGAAGCTCACAATAACTCCCAACCCTAAAATCACCTTTTCCCTGATAGAAACTTGGATGAGATTCCTGTAATTTGGAAAGCAGAAATGTTGATTTTTTTTGCTTGCTTCAGTTATTAGGGAATGATTGTATTCTGGCCTGTGAAACATGATCTTAACTCTTAGATTTGGCAGAAAGGAAGGGTAATGAGAGGAAAGCAATGACAGAGGCCACGGCCGGTGAGAGACAGGAGGCCGAGTGACAAAGCTGAGCCTGAAATTAGAGAAGACGGCAAGAGGGCTGACGTGGCTCGATTTAAAGAGGGAAGAAGCCTTCACCGCTTCTCTCCTTCTCCCAGTTTTGTCCCACTCCACCCAAATAAGTTCCATAAGTTACTTCACAGCGATAAACAAAATCCAGTTATTATCTATGGTAATAGACTAATAATACTAACACTAGGTTTGGTTTTTTTTTTTTACCACCTTGTCCACTTTAATTCCATGAATTAAAACCATTACATTATTACAACGTTAAATGTTTGACTTTCAAATACCCTTATCTCCCTTGCCCACTTCCTGCCCGATTGCGGTCGCCTGGTAGAAGCTCAGCTCTGGTTAATCACATTTATCTGATTCCTCCAGGCCCGTTACAGACAAGCAGACTGTCATGTTTTCTATGTGTGACTCAGGATCTCCTCCTGGTCATCCCCGACGCCTGTGCCTCTACTACAGTTCCCCAGTACATTAGGTCTCATGTGCTCCGTCACCCTCTCTCCTCTTCCAACTTCCCTCACCCCTCTTCGCTTCACTCTCACATGATGATCTTGACTAACACCTCATTAACAACACCAAGAAAACAGGAAAACCCTCATTTTCCGTCAAAATCAAAACCTACGTGACTCCGAACCACAGTCTGTCTCTGTCTCTGTCGCCCCATCTCTGTTGTAATAAATATTGTTCCGCTTTCGATCAAATGTCACCCCTACACTTGTGTTCTAAGGCTGATCACCACTTCCTTTCCAAGAACTATTCAAGCACTATTACTATGTCTGCACCATCAGTCTCCCCTCTCTGTTAAATCTTCACCACTAACATACATACATTCCTACTGTCCATCCTAAACGTCACCCATCTGCCTAGAAACCCTGATCTTCCCCCAGTGATGACCACAGCTAGAGCCCTGTGGAGTTTCTAAACACCATTTGCCAATAGGAGAAACCAGGACACTTGGCTTGGATAACTAGTTGATTCTAGAGTTGGGTTAGGAAAAAAAATATATATATTTGATGGGAATTGCATGGTGCCAGAAATCAAGGAAGTATGTATACACACACTCACAGTGAGAGAAAGAAATACAAGAAATGAAAAATTAAAAGGACACAGGGGGCAAGTGAAAGAGGCTCGAATGGCTAAGGTTGAATCAACTTGAGCAAGAGACTCAGTAGTGATACTATTGGGTTATAAACAAAAGAACATAATAAATAAGCAAGAGTACATATTGATAATCAATGAGTAAATGAATAACTGAATAAAAAAGCTGCTAACTTATTAGCAGATCAATGAAGGACAAGTGACATCTCTTCTTTACAGAAGAATTCCAAGTAATAAATGTAGAATGAACGAGGAAAATAGAAATTAGCATTAGAACATCATAGTAATATTTGCCACAGGAAAAATATACCAGAGGAGTTAAAACTCGTGGGCAAACGTGTAAAGACAAACAGAATCCTTGCATGATTTCAAAGTATCTCCTTCAAAAACAGTTATCAATTACAGCAGGGAAAACAGTCACTTTATAATGAGGAATCACGGATGCCACCTTAGCCAGCAGCCAGGGTCAATGATAGGTGTATCCTTGACCCCTGGTATAAAGCACCAAAAGGGCACATCATATTTGTTGCATCCTTTTCAATAATATGTACACAGTTTAACCAAGATAAACTATTAGGCAAACTCAGACTGAGAGGCGTTCACCAGTCTGTACTCTTTAAAAATTTCAAAGTCATGGAAAGAAAGCAAAGACAGAAGAACTGTCACAGATTTGAAGAATCCAAGACTCATGGCAACTAAATAAATGAAATCTGGGATTCTGCCTTAGATCCCTGAAAAAACAAAATATCTTAATGGAAACACTACACAAGTGTGTACTAATAGGTAGTATTGTAACAAGACTAACTCGTTATTTTTGATAAACGATCTGCAGTTATACAAGAGCAACCTAAGGAGAGGATGGATGATAGCTTTATGGAACTCCCTGTAATATTTTTGTAATTCTTCAAATCATAAATTATCTCAAAAATAAAAAATTTTAAAAAGCCACTTGACCCCATGCTTCTCTCTGTGCACTTGGAACAGTCTCTCTCTTGACTCGGGCTCCTCACTTTCCATTTGCCAAACCACTTCAGGTGGGCTGTCGTCTCTGCTCTTTCCTAAAGGGCCATCGGTCAGTTCTACAGCAGCCACAGTGCCGGTTCCTTGCCTGCCCGAGCTCACCTGCGTCCCGCAGCTACTCATTCACGAAACTGGAAATGCGCTTTTCTTTGAAACATCATGTTTCCCGGGCGTTCTTATCAACACATGTCCCTGGTGTTCTGCGAGTCACTGTGCTCCTTCTCCATCTCCTGTGATGTATTCTCCTCCTCCGTGAAGGTAACTTCCCAAAGCCAGTGCCTGGCTGTCTCCTCCGTACCACTTCCCACCATCCACTTGCCCATTCCCAGGATGTCAAGAGCTGCATGTGTGGTAATACTTTCAGCCTCGATCGCCTCTACCTGAAGGTGATACTCTCGGGTAGTCTAAAGTGTTCTGCTTTTTCTTGCCAGTGATGGGATTAAATAAAGACAGAAGAGACCAGTGTTCTGTGGCCATCTCTGGATTATGAACCAAGATTGGCTTTCAGTGAGGAGGAAAATGTGATCTGATTCTTTAAATATTCTAGGGTGAATATCATAGGCCATTGGGAAATCTTAATTACCATCATCGCCAAAAGCAATCAAGACCTTCAATCACTGAATTATATTATTTTTCCAGTTGCTTCATTTATAATCCAAAGAAACTTTCTTCTCCTTAATAGTGCTCACATGCACTAAGAGCATGTTAGTAGGATTCTTATACAACTGAGTATCCATTTCAAGGATGAGATTATTTCTATTTTATTCTACAATTGATCAGTTACAGATATAATCATACTAGACTGAATCAATCCCTTGGCATATTTTGCTTAAAAACATGGCAATATGTTAGCATAATTTGCGTCCATAAGAAAGAAAAAAATTTATATAGTTAGCATCATAGATCTTTGAGATTGCAGTTTGAAATTCTACTGCAAATTTCACACAATGATACCAAGAATCAAGAAACATCAGGCACAAATTTATGACCGTATAAAAACAAAAAATTATGATTTTGCATTGACCTGAGTGGTTATCAATTTCCTTGTATTGATATGGAGCAATAGAAATGGGCAGCAGTTAGTTGAGCTACTATACTTTAGTTCAGGCAATACTGTTAGAATTGGACATAAATGAAAAGGACAAACACTGCAGATTCATTACAAAGTTCTTATCACCCAAGATCTCTCACCCCAACTGAACTTGGTGTTTTACTTGGTTGTCAAATTGAAGAAAAATCTTGAATAGCATTTAAAAAGACCAAAAGTAAAACAGGGAAATTGGAAAAAAAATAATATAAAACTGGGTTTTTTTCTAAGTGTCGTTCTTAAACTATTACCTCTCTATATTACAAATGTCGGTTTTAGGCACCAGCTGTTCTAAATAGATTCTCCAGTTGCTGCTTGAACAAATGTGAAGGGCAATCATTTTATAATGTTCTAAAATTTAATTTCTGTGTGTTTTTGTAATTGAATGGTCAAGTCTTGTGAATGTTATTACATATCTAAAATTTTATAGTAAAATATAATTTAGAAATCTTGAGTACTCTGTATCATTCAATTAGTTTGTGGGTATTATACGGTTCCATCAAAAAACAATAGAATGCTCTCTTTCTACTTGAACTGTTTATAAATCAAGGATTTAAGCAAAGGAAAAATTGTAACGTCCTTATCCAAATATATATTAGACATTTAATTTTACCAGTTGCAATGAAAAACCATTTCTTACTTTATTTCTCTTTAAAATGCAAAAACTGTAGTTTTGACTGCTCATCATTCATTCTAAGAGAAACATTCAGTCCGCATTCAAAAGGAAATATTAGCTAAAATCTTAAGGTTCATACACAATAGTTTTGTAACTCACTGAGGAGTCACTGATATTTGGGTATATTGTGTGCTACCTGACATACCTGATATGCGAGGTTGTCTAATACTCAGCATATCAGAACTGTGGAGCTGAGAATGAGCCTCCACCACTTCTGAATCGAGCCATTTACTTCTTCCCTGCTCACCCTCTACCTAGAATTCTCCTCCTCGCTATCACCCCACTGTGTCTCCACGCCCGTATGTAGAACCAAAATATTCTTGCAAAACTCCCTCGAATTCTTGAGCCACAGGAACCCTTCTACTCTCCTAGTAGACTTTATTAGGCTGCAAATTTTTGAGAGTGAAACCATATCTACTTCCAATGCACCTTTACAGTCTCCTAACAGGTTGTCAAGACATCTTCAGATTTTATCAGTAAGATAGGGTACTAATTAATAGCTATTATTTCATGAACTGTGCTAAGCCTCGCAGAGAGTGGGGAAAGAAAATGCTTTCCTAAATCTAGGAGAGCTTGAGTTTCGTGTTCAGGGACACTTGAGCAGAACTTTGAGATCATAGTCTTGTGATGCAAAAGTAGTTATTCAACATGTTTTTAGCAAGTTTTAAAATTCGGGGGAACAATATGCGATGGAACATGTGAACAGCAACTGTGTCATGTTTGGGAACTAAGGACCGAACTAATGAAATAAAAAAAAAAAAACCCACATCAAAATGGTCTTCTGTTCCCATGCTAGCTGTTAACATTGTCTGTTTGAAATTCTGTATACCTGGATCAATAAATCAGAAATGTGATGTACATGTGAGGTTAACAGTATAGGTTGCACCTTGTTCCATGTATTATTTTTCAGCTTTGCTTTTTATTCTCTGCTTTTGGATAAAACAGAAGCACTTTAAGCAGAGATAAAGATTAAAAAGAAACCAGGAAGCATGAAAATGGTATTTTTTCTGCACTATTTTTTTCCTAGGAGAGCTTGTTCAAAATAGAAGATTAAAAAATGAAGAAGAGACAGCAGTCTGTGAATGTTGCTATTTACTTCTAATGTGTCATTAGAGTATAAAGTATCTGTCACTAACACTGCATCAAATAATCAAATTTCATGGCAGAATTCCTGAGACTAATGTTTGTGTCATTTCATTTTGTAGTTGTATTGCAAGTAAGTGAAAGCCAATTTTGCCAATTATACTGCCATCATTTAGTACATTGCACATAAACAACTATATCAGTGTCATCAAAAGAAGTAGTTAGTGTTTGATGGGCGCGCACACACACAAAGGTAGAGAATTGGATATAATAATAAAAGAGACAGAGTCGAGAAAGACATGGGCATGAGATGCTCTTTCTATCTCTATTTTAAACTTGAGAAATGGAGAAAATAATGTTAAATAAGTTGATTCCAGCTTATGTTGGTCAAATAAACACTCAGAAAGGACAAAATAAATCCGGCTATAAATTGCCACCTATAAATCTCAACATGAGTCTGGTTGACATAAACTAGCCTGGTTGCTGAAGTATACTTAACGCTAACCTATGAAGGATCTCCTCTCTTGCCTGGATTTAACCTACTGCTTGTCTTTATGAGCAGAGGGCTATGGTGTTAGCAGGGAGAAGAGGGTGATATTTTTGAATTGTTTTCTCTTTGTTTCTTAATGACTGGAAGGTAGATTTTCTTCTTTGAATGTTCGATTATTTTTCAAGTTAGTTTTCAGTTTCCTTTTAAAGAGCAAGTGCTTCAAATTTAAGCTATTCTTAGGCCAGCCGCTGGAGCAATTCTGCTTACACAGAGGTGCCTTAGTGAATTGCATGCAGTCTCAGACCACTGCAGGCAGCTCCCGGGATGCAAAATGTGAATGCTTTCCCTTTAAATGAATTAAGAAGGTCTTACATTTTCCTAATACAAGAAGAGTTTTAAGTCCCTTCCTGGAAGATTATTGATTTTTTCCATGATTTACTTGACTTGGTATTTGCAAATGTAAAGGGATTTTTGGAAGCAACTTTTTGTCATCAAATTATATTTATCGTCATCAAGATACCCACAAAAGATCCTTTGGAGGATACTGAGATCTAATGTGCGCTTCAGAATGTTGATACTATCACCTCATCACCCTTTGCTTAAGAGGAATGTTGAGCCTCAAGAAGTTTGAAATTATCAATTTTTAAAAATTTACACATAACAACTGCAACTATTATATTGAACAGGCAGGATTCATCACATTTAATTAGATAGCATTTATTTTTTCTTCCATGTTCACTTAAAATATATCAAGGTGAGAAACCATTCCCTGCCCCTGGATCAGAGCAAAGGCCATTCTATAACATTGCTCCTCTTTGTTAATTACTAAAAAGCTCACTCTTAGTGGTAAAACACAAATTCAATTTCCTAACTAGAATGCTCGGTCCCATATAATTTTCAAAAGATTCGTATCCACTCAAAACTGCTGCTGCTTCTACTTTCAGCAGCTGGATCTACTAAGGGAGACGTGAACTGCTCAGGGGCAGGGGCGGGCTGGGCGTCCTGCTTCACGGCTCCTTCTCTTCTGCTTTCCCTCCTCTAGCTGGACACCCAGGTGAGAGGTGGACTTGAGAGAGAAGGAGCAGGGAGCCTGAGAGTTCTTAACTGTCCACAGTAATGACCCCGCCGGCTTCCTAGACGCTGACCCAGAGCGTTATTTGGAACTGACCGGGTTTCCGAAGGCTCTTCAGGGACCGAGTCCCTAGCAGGGCTCTCAAATGCAGTCCGCTTGATTAGTGCGAAAGGACTCTACTTCACCAGGGGAAATCCAACGACCTGCTGCAGTTCCTTCTCTGTCAAGGACTACCGAACCTCCAGGAGGTCTTATTTGGCAGGTTCTAGCATGAACCTCAGCTGGCCTCCCTCTCCTGCTCCTTGAGAAACAAGTGGGTGTGAAAAGAGATGATGAGGCGGTTCACGCTTCCCACTCCTTGGTCAACACTACCTGGCTTATCTCTACCTTTTAAATCTGCAGGCAAGAGTCAACCCGCCCACTAATTGCAGATCTTGGAGCCGAAATTCTCCACGTGGCCCAGCAGAAGGTCCTTCTTGAACCTTTCCAACCTGGACCACGGAGTGGGGCGTTAGTCCTTTTTGTAACTCTGCGTTAAAATTCTCTTCATTCTCTTCTCTCAGCTTTCGTAATCTCATGCCCTTATTTATCCACATAAATGAAGTGGGGTTTTATATAATTCGTTTTGTAAATTCAAGGCAGTCATGTCCTATTTTAGAATTTGATGTCTTTTGTGTTTTCTTGCATCAATAAAATTTTCTAATTTAATGCATATTATGGTTTGAACTGAAATGTCTGCCCAAAGTTTCATGTGTTCAGAGCTGAGCATTAGGAAGGTGACTGGATCAAAGGGGAGCTATAGCAGATTCATCCACTGAGGAGGTCACAGCTGGATGTTTATAAGGAGGTGCGGCTTAGCAGGAAGGAGGACTGTAGGGCACTCGGACTGTGCCTTCAGAGGGCGAATCTCTTGCTCTGGCTCTCTCCTTGCCGACTACTGGCTGCCATTAAATGAGCGAGCTTCCTCCGCCATTCCCCGCCGCCATGCTGCTTCTGCCTTGGACCCTGCTGACCACAGACTGAAATTCCCAAAGCTGTGACCAAGAATAACTCCTTCTTAGACTGTGCATGTCAGATACTTCGTCCTAACAAAGGACAAGTGAGTAATCCAGTATCCAGTAGTATATACCAAGGACTAGTCAACAGAAGATTTTCCTATAAGAATTTTTATTTAGCATCAGATATATTTACAGATTGACAAAATGTTGTGAAGTTACATCTAGTAAAAGTAAGCATCAGTTTCTTACTACAATGAAGAGCTCATTAATCCTATAGGCAATCGGTGTTTAAATTAAGTGTGTAATGAGTTATTTACTAATCTGTGCTTTATGATATGTTTGTAAAGGTATTAATTATTTGGCTAGGTAGTGAAAGGATTAGTTGGATAACAGCAGGTAGAGTTTCCCAAAGAAAATGAACCACAAATTTTGATTCAGATGACAAAGCATCAACTACATTTCTTAATTTTTAAGCAGTTGATATTCATGGTACATGCTATTTAAATTGTATTAAACCTGTAAACATGGGAAATGTTTAGTAAAAATATTCCTTTGACTTCACAGTGAGGTTTTGATTAGTTTTATTATTATTTAATATTCACCAAGCAGCCATGCTAAGCAAGGCTTTAATTCAATGTTTATTAAATGCTGCAAAGTACTTAGATAAGGGGACTAACCAAATAATATTGCATTTACAAATTTAGACTACTGTTCACCAAAATGTTTCTCTTATTTGCCTAATTCTTAGTTTTAAAGTTTTAAATGTTACAAATACTATCCTTTTATAATCAGCTTTATCTTTAATTTATTGGTTATTCAAGATAAGAATTTTTATAACTACTGCATTATTAAAGACTGTGAATTAATGATAAATAACTCTGAAGCCAAGGGGTGCGTCACTGAATACTGGACACACAAATGCCCTTCTAGGACCATTCAATCTCTTTTCTTGCTTTTAGCACTTTAGGTAAACAATGTCATTACTCGGAAGATTTTAAGACAGAGAAGGGTCTTTAGCTGATCTAAACTCGTAGTTCAAGTCTTGGTTTTCATTTTTGGTAGGCAGTTGTGAAGGTGACCTATCCAAGTCTCTGTTTCTTTAGGTGAAGCTAAAAGTACCAACCATTTAGAGAAATGCAATAATTTATGTAAAACTAAAAAATTGCAGAACAAGGTTAAATATTTTTATTTCTCCGGCTTGTCCATCATCATACTTTATCTTCCTTAAACTCAAAAGGAAAATGAGATTCTAGAGTATTTTGTCTCTTTAAATCTCTGTTTAACTTTACTTAAGATGAGTGTATATCATGTATCAGGTGCTACAAATCTTTTTATGAAAAGAATGCTCCCTTTTAAATATACATAATAAAAATTTTATCATTTTCCTTTTACCAAAAATTTACATCACAGCATTTATCTATTTTCTTTAGTTTCTGAAATCCAGTCACTTTTATTTATATCTATAATTTAATTTTTAAATGTTCCTTAGACTGAATTGATAAACAGTCAAATATGTAGTAGTCTTTTTTCTAGTTGTTTGAACAATCTGTCTTTATGGCTGTATCATTTAAAGAGGCATGTATTTCATGAAATATTTGTATGTAACAAAGAAGTTTAAAAACAGAATACAAAGCAAATGCCATCGTGTCCAGAAATGAAATGTACAAATAGCCTGGTTACACATCGGTCCTATTCTGATGCCACTTGCAAGATGTTACCCCAAGTCTCTGATGGAGGTCTCAAAGGAAATGGATGCCAACATTAGGAAAATAATTTAAACAAATGTTAACTGGGGTCTCTTTCATTTATGCCACAGATGGGATTGGCAGAAAATATTGGTTAATATTTGAAAAATATGACCCAGTCTTTCTCTAATTGGGAATGTTTCTAATTGTGTAATAATTGGTTTTCACAGTTGAATGTTACCATATTAAAGACATTTGCCAAAGCATTAGCTCTAATACCAGGGAAAGCACATGCTTTTATCAAAGAAATCTTTCTGTACCCATTTTCCAAAGTACATTGTATAATACTAGCTATAATTATGGTAGGTTACATTAAGTGAGTACTTAGTATGTCCCACACCCTGGGATAACTCTTTATACCAATTAATTCACTCAGTAGTTTACATAGTTCCATTATCTTTTCCACCATAAGAATGAGGAAATCAGATCTTAATGAGCAGGTTAGGTTAGATATTCATGCTACCCTTTGTCTCAGCCTGAAACACTCAAGATTTTAGCCTTTATAGTATATAAACGTCCAATCTACACTGTTGCACAATTCTTTTATGGAGACACTATTAAAGGGTCAAAAAGACATGGTCTTTTAAATAGTCATTACTACTAACAGTATTTGTATTTCACAAGCAGATCTGTGTATACATGCGTTACAGCAGCAATAACTCTCAACAAAGCTAGGTAATACCTACCAAATACTAAGTCAACACTTTATAGTACATTATCTTATGTTGTCTTCATAAAAAACATCTATGGAGTATATATTCTTTGCGTGTGTGTGTGCTGGGGCTCGAACTCAGGGCCTTGTGCTTGTGAGGCAAGCACTCTAACCACTGAGCTAAATCGCCAGCCCTGGAGTACATATTCTTACACCATGTTCACAGATAGGTAAATAGAGCCCTAAAGAGGGCGGTACGGCCTACACAGTTACGCATGTCTTGGCTTCCTCTCTGCTCATGTGGAGCCCCATGTCTGTGTGACCGCGTCATCCAAGTGAGCCACGTTTCTTTTGAAGGAGAACGTGGGTCACTGCAGATGCAAGAGCTGCCAGTGGATACCGGGCAGTGAGAAAGGCTGCTTTCTAACTACCGGCACATCTAATTCAAGGAGCCTGTTTTCAAAGAAAAGGCAAATTAGAAGATCAGCTGATTTAGACCCGTGAGCCTGAATTTCTTAATTTGAATTTCTTAATTGCCTATCTGTGTATCAAATCTACTGGAGCTGTGCTATGTGAGGAAGTTGCCTTGTCATGGGGAATTTGTCTGAAATTTAATTCATAAAACTTTGAAGTATTTGTACAAATTATTTCAATTGGTTTTTTTTTTTTTTTTACAACCCAGTATATCCTGCTATGCTTTCTGGCTACATCATTAATTTGCTTAGATATCAAATGCAAAATCCACATCCTTTCTGTTACTGAAGACACTGAGCAAATTTAATGCATACATATTTTAAAACGTTGGTGTTTAAATAATGTCTTCAAGATTGACTAGACTACAGCTTAAAAATCTATGATGGATCTTGCCATTTTCCTTAGTCACTATTAAACAAATTTATTAAAACAACTGAACAGATTAATTACAACATAATTAAAATTGTTCTTGCTGAATTTTAACAAGATATTTATTTTAAAGTGATAAACACATTATCTGGATTTAATTTGAGTTATGAAATGTGATCCACTGTGGAGAATTATTCTAGATGATCGACTTGACTAAGGTGTTCATGTCCAAAAGGAAAATACTGAAAATGAAGGAAAGCGCACAAATAAGCATGAATGAAATGAACGACTGAATGCAAGAAGGAGTATCGTGAGGAAGAATGCAACGAGAGCTGCAAGAGACACTGTGCAACCTGGCGACCACCACAGAGGGGTCTAGTTCGGCCCTAGCTCCACTCTGAGAAGAGAGACAATGCTTTCCGAGTCACTTCTCTCTCTGCACTAGAGTAGTAGTGAAGTTTATAATCTCTGAACTCTAAACGAACATTCCATATTTCTGATTATACAAAAATTCAACAATTCATTTACTAAGTGATTTTCTAGATCTCTACTCAGTGCCTAATGTATGCTATGCAGTAAAAATATAGCTACAAGACATGATCCTTGCCTTACCATTCATTTAGAAGGAAATTAATGTCATAGACAAGCCCGACAAAGATCATGTAAAAGTGCGTTTAAGACACCTGAGGCAGCCAGGTGTGTGGTGTTCCCCCATCATCCCATCTCTAGGGAGGCTGAAGCAGAAGGATCTTTATTTAGAAGGCAGCCTGAGCTACGCAGCAAGTTCAAGGCCAGGCTGTCCTACATAGCCAAGACCATCTCCAGAAACAAAAAAAAACCAAAAATTTGAGGCCATATAAAAAGGAATGATTTCTCTTTAAAAATAGCAATATTATAATACAAAAAACAAACAGAAGTAAAACAAGAAACATGGACTAGGAAAATATGCATTTAAATATTTCGAAAGAAATATATTCATTGAAAAACGGGAACTAGTTATGAATAAAGTCTAGTTTAACTCATCTGATGAGAAAATTAATATATCAAAACCTAATGTTGCAGAATTAATTGAGAATGCAGCACCTAAAATATAATAATTAGCAGGGCCCTAAAATGTAGTTAAGGGACACGATCAAGAGTTAGAGAATTCTTTTTTCAAAGATAAAAACTGAGCTTCCTCTGAAGATAGTAGAGGCAAGAGAAGAGAAACAATATTTGAAGAATAACTGAAAATCATCCAAATGGAGATGTTCTTAAACGGGAAAGTGTTTTCCAAGCATTAGGTGGTCAGCACATCCAAACACACCATAATGACGTTAGGTTAAAGCAAAGAAGTAAATAAATGAATGATTAAACCATAAGTTTCTAAGATGGAAAAGACATTATTTGCCAAGACCACAGTTAGAAACGGGGTAGGTTTTTTCTTTTCTTTTTTTTTTTTTTGAGGGTAGGTTTTTTCTTATGCAACAACTGATAAGAGAAAAGATAATCATCCCTACAGATGCTTACCAAAAAAAAAAAAAAGATTATTAAAGATGAGCTTTTTAGTAACAACTGGACAAAGGGGAGAAGGTAGACAGTAAAACACATAAAAACTTAAACAACTTGCTAAATTAAATTAATTGTTGAGAGCAAAACAATGGGAAACAGATAAGTGTAAATAAGCTACTTGAAATAAGTGCAAATATGCCATAATGACAATAAATATAATTAGAGTAGGTCAGTGATGGTGAACCTTTTAGAGACAAGTGTCCAGACTGCAACCCCAAACCCACTTATTTATCTCAAAGTGCCAACACTGCAATTAAACCTGAACACTGAGGTTTTAATTTAGAAAACTAAAACATTAACATTTTTTGTCTTAAAAGAAAAACACAATAACATGCATGCCACAGGTTCACCATTGCTGGAGTAGGCTGAAAGTACAAAGTAGGCAAATAAATGAGATCTTATTCCCGCACTTACTCTTAGGAGACATATATCTAGAAAAGAAAGTTACATCAAAAATAAGTTTGAAAAATGTACAAGGCCAATACTAGTAACAATAAGAAATGTTGATTGCCAAGACACAGCAGCATTATTCTTGGTCAGTGTAGAATTTAAGTAAAAAGTATGTCTATACAGATAAAAAGGAAACCGGAATGAACGGAAATAGTCACGGAAATAGAAACTAAGGAAAATGAATTTGTATCAACAATATTGCATAATAAACATTGATGGGGGAAAATAGAGAAAAAAAAAATTAGAATTTGAGAAAGCAACCGACAAATCCACAGTGATAGTTGCAGAAACCCATGGATTAAACACCCATAAAGGAGGATAAACATGGATTTGAAACACAAACCTGTTTTAACACGCAGGGTCATATCTATACATGTCCTGTGTGTGTGTTTACAAAATCACTACACCCAACAAAGTAAAAATGAATATTTTTAAAACAACAAGTAAAACAATTATAAAGCTAGCAACAGAGTTCACAGAATAAAGAAAACTTGTGGGGCTATACAGCTGGAAGTACCAATGAGCAGGTTTGATCAAGGAGAGAACTAGAATGAGTTTGCGGATATTTGTTACTTAAAATCAATTTTATCACGTGTAGAACAAGCTCGATGCAGGGTCGTCACTGTTGCTCTCCAGCTGCTTGCTGTGATTTGCAGGATGTTAATTGCCTCTTCTGGCAGCTCTGACTCTCAGCAGAGGGGAATTTCCCCGCCATCCCTCTGAGACGTGTATTGGTGACAGGATGGAAGCCTTAACCATCCCACAGTTCACGCATGCGCTGGACATAGCACAGGATCTTGGTAGACAAAGGTAGAAGAGAGGACGCTTTTCGACTTTTTGCCATCTTTGTGGGAACTGCTTTTTCCCTTGTACATGGTCACAGGACTGGGGTTACATTTACCTTCTGTGGGGCAGAGGTGGCCTGTGATTAAACCTTGTCAACAGCCATCTGTAAGGAGCTAAGAAGCGTTTCTTATGGGCCGAAGTTTCAAACAAACGGATCTCACTCTATATTGCTGGCTGAGTAATGCAGACTTCACCGTGAGTCGTGCTTATTTTGCATTTGTTTCATGTTTGTTTTGCCCTTTTTTATTTGTCTGTCTGCCATATGGACCCATGGAGGAGGCATTTCATAAAGACAGAGGAAAAAGAAATGAATAAAACCAAGTTTCCTGTGAGAAGCAGCAAAGAAACCTGTGAGAGATGCTGATCATCTGCAATTCCAGTCTCTGTTTGAAGCCTAGGAGCCCTGGGCCCTTGAGGGACATGAAACGTCCTTGCATCCTTATAATCAAGTCTCCTTGTGGGTTAGCTGGCTCATGCATTTTTCTGTTAGTAGCAGTGGACAGCGTCCTCCCTAACTTAGGCAGTCTCAAGGGAACAGGGCTGCCATCTGAGCACATGGTCAAGAGATAGCCAAAGGTGAAGAGCACATCCCTTGCGCCTCCAGTGCGGGGCTTGGGCGTCCCCTGGGCACAGCCAGGTCATTGAGGAAGCTCAGTCAGTCCCAGATATCAGGCCTTGGAAGGACAGGGAGGCTCTGATTTCTACAGTCAGAGTTTTGCCCAGGGCTGGCCTGCTGAAGGTGTAAACAAACAAATAAATCATCCATGATAAAGACTCCAGTTGCAAGGAGCCACAGTGCAGAAAATATTCAAGAAGCCTGCTAAAAAGGAGAAACCATTGCATGTATTTTTACAATACTTTCTCACTTCCCTCTTTCTTGTGTGCTTCTTGAATTCAATAGTCATTGCTTGGGAGTTTGCATTTCCTATTGAGTGGTTTCTAGTGCAGTAGCTCTCCTCCCTCCTGAAGTCTCCCTGCCCTCTGCTGTGTCACTCCATGAAGGACAGTCCCTTCAGGCCTGCTCCCTGACCTGCCATGGCCAGCTGCCCATCAGTGGGTCTCCCCAGCACCCTAAGGCTCATCGGGAGAGTAAAATAATGATCCATTTCTTCCTGAAGCCCGAGCTGTGGCTTCATGCCTGGGGGAAGCAGGGAGGAAGGAGGGAGGGAAGTCAAGGCCTGTTTTCCTGAAGTGCTTCTCATCCCTCTTTACTGGGCCAGAAAAGGAGACGCTCTCGGCTGCTGTCAGTGAAGCAGACTGAGCTCCAGGCATCTCTCAGCAAAAATTGAACTTTCATCAGAAGCAAACATACGCGCGGCAATTATTTCAGGTCACTGGTGTCATCATTGTCCTCGTCAGTGTAAACAGACACACGGAAATGACAGAAAGCCTAATGAAGTATTGGTTTTAGCACCTCTGAGCAGCAGAAATCCAGTATTTCTTAAGGGCAACCTGGTGATTCATGCACTGTAATTTCAAAATTTCTAATTAAAGAAAGACATTGGGTTTTTTTTTATTTTTTCAACCCAATAAATGATTTGGAAATCTCACATCACAACTGACATTCTGTAACTTAATTGTCCTGTTTTAAAGGCCAGTTGTACTGTTGAAAAAGAGAACTACAGACTTGGGTACTGAACTACAAAGAGACAAGTAAACTGAACTACAAATTTAGAACTTCAGTGTGATTTAATTAGTGAACCAACCTAACTGTTTCTTCTTGGAGCCCCCTGTAAACTGATCAGTATGCTAACTGCTGCCCCAGATGAAGAATGGATTGAATGCGATCCTTGCCCTGAGGCAGTTTATAATTTAGTTGGAAAAGTACAATTAGTACAGGTAAAGCCTTAAAGAAAAAAAAATGAGATTCAAATCTCAAGGTAGGATCTTCAAGTGTGGAAAGAGCTGAGAGACATTAGTTTCACGAAGGAGGTAACCATTAATGGAGATACAGGATAGAACCAGGAGAGAAAGGAGGAGACGCTTGTAATAATGTCAATAAATTCCATGTCTGTTTTTTAGATGTTGTAAAGTTTGTTTCTTTGGCGGGGGGGGGGTAATCCTGTAATTTAAACTAAGTATCTGTCATTCTCAACTATATCTATCGACTTTTAACATCACAAGCTTTCAAGCATTTAGCAGGCAGCACTGGTCCCCAACAAACATTGTACTACTTTCAACATAACAAATTTGCTGAAGAAGACAAAACCGTGCAAGCACCACAGGAGCACGGACGGGTATTTAGGGCCATTATAAAAACTCCAGAGAAGGAAGGAAATGTTTGTGTCGCTCCCAAATCCTAACCTGCAATGTGATAGTCTTGGGAAGAGGAGTCTTGGGAGATGATTTAGTCATGATGATTAAAGCCTGGGTAGAGGGATTAATGTCTTTATGAAAGAGACACCAGAGAGGTCATCCCTTCCAACATGTGAGGACACAGAGAAGGGGCTTCTGACTCCGAATATACCTGCATCCTGATCTTGAGCTTCCTGGGCTCCAGGACCCTGAGAAATAAGTGTTTTAAAACACTCAGTCTGTTAGAGCAGCCTGAATAGTGTAAGACAACTCACGAGTAAATACGAGCATCCATGAGAAGGTGGGGCTGAGTACTTAACGACATTTTGCATTCTGTGGACTCTGAGCTCCATACTCTTGTTAGATCTACTTACAGACAAAGGTCCTGAGATACTAGCGGATGTCAACAGACACTGAGAATTAGCAAAGGGTCACATCGGGGCCAGTCCCTGCCCCCTGGAGGAACATCAGTTAATCAGCAGGAGCTTTGAGGTTGACACTGTCTAGGAGACATCTGCCCCACAGCAGAAAAGCAGGCTCCTGATTGCCCCTCCTCCCACAGACACACCCAGGGAACACCCTCCGCACAGGGACCAGTTTTCTCCTAGAGCAAGCTGCAGCGCAGTGAAGACACAGACTCACTGGACATGCGCGGTAGAGCAGGCGGACCGCGGAGCCGCACGCATGCGCACAGCGCCGCGAGCCCGGGGCCGGCTAAGGAGGGAGGAAATCGCAAGTCCAGCCGCTTCGGTGGCACGCGGCTTTCACATGAGGGCCCAGAAGCAGGGGTCGGCTCTTTACTAACTCGGTGTGCTTGCGGAATTGCAAGGCCGAGGCATCGAGGACTTCCTGCAAGCTCGAAGAGCAAAGGTGGGGTGGAACTGCGGCCCTCCAGCAGCCTCAGCAGGCTGAGGACCAGCCTGCCCTGCCGCGGTGGGCTCTGATAGGCCAGACTTTCAGAGTCTCTCAGCAAACTGACTAAACGCCCCCGGAGCCCTTCCCAGACTTCTTTCCTTGCTGCTGCTGCTACCTTTCTGGGGGGAGAGGTTGGCGGCCTCTGTCGCAATCGCAAGAATAGGAGGGTTTGGCTTCCCCACAGGCTTTCCCACATCTTGCTCGCAGACAAATTTCTGCAGTCCTTCAGCGGAGGGAGACAGAGCTCTGTCCTGGCTTGAAGGGGAAGTGGGTGTTTCCTGTCCCCTCTGGCCAGGCGTGCTGCCTAGGGAACCGCAGAGCAGAGGCCTGCACAGAGGGTGCGGGGTGTCTGCTGACTCGCACCGGGAATGGGCCCTCCGCGGCCTCCGCGCCAACCCCAGCCGGGCCCTCTCTGTGGAAAGAGATCCAAGGTCTTTGGGGCGAGGACAGAAGGGACAGAGCTCTTTGCCCTTTTCACGCCTACTCCTGCCTTCTCTGGGCTGGAGGGGGTGGGGTCTCTCGGGGCCTGAAAGGGAAAATAGCCCCTCCCCGGGCACGCACTTCCCTGCAGTTTGTGTCCTGGCTAACTTCAGCATAGCCCAGAGGTACCCCCTGCTGGGAAGGTCTGAGACTTCTTGTCAAAATAAAGTCTGGATGCTCCCTGCAGCTGTATCTCTCCCTTGCTCCAGTCACAAAGCCAGTGCCATTCTGCACACAGAAACAGTGCACAGCTCCTGCAGGCTCTAACCTGTGGGACTGGCTCCGAGATCACCCAGCTCTGGTACCGAATGGAGCTCTGCACTCATGAGTCTCCAAGACCACCTAGAACACAAAGGTGGCTTTTAAACTTGCGAACATTCAGCAACTATCTTGCTGGGTCCACGGTGAGCAGCTGGATCAAGGTTACGGTGTCGAGCAGCATGACTAGATGACAACCTGCGTCTCTTGGCTTCTCTGCAGGGAAAGAGGGAACCGCAACGGATGTCTGACATTCTGACTTCTCCAGCCTCAAAGGACTGGCTTCTGGTCTACCTCTCTCGAGGCAAGGGCATGCTCTGACACTGTTTAAATTTGGAGGCCACTACGAGCAAAGATGGTAGAATGGACAAGCGAGATTTGACGCTCTCTGGATGGGGTGATTGAGGATGGATATCTCTTGCAGGAGATGAGTCTAACAAAACTGCATGAAGAGGCAGAACCCTAATGAGTAGAATCCTATACAGAGAGTCAAGGGGAATGCAGAAGTGGGGAGATAAGTCCCAAATAAAGAACAAGCTGAATCTCCAGAAGCCAACCCCAGCGAAGAGCACACACCCAACCTACTGACCAGGAATTCAAAATGACACCCATGAAGTTACTCTGTGAGGAATGTGTGGACAAAATGAGAACTTCACCAGAGATAGAAGATACTGAGCTGAGCCATCAAGAGCCAAGAAACCCGGGAATACAACTCAAGAATTTGAGGGCTCAACAGTAGATACCTCAAGCAGAAGAAAGCCTCAGCAAACTCAAGCAAAAAAATTTTTAGGAAATTTGTGGGCATATTATTGGGGATTATTCAATATTGAGAACAAAAAATAATATGAAAAAAGAAGACAGCTGAAGGGACTTACGTGACACTGTGAAGTGGAATACCATGTACATTGTTGCAGTGCCAGGAGGACTAAGGGAGGGAAAGAGTGAGAGATGGAGGGAGGGGGAGAGAGAGGAGGTGAGAATGTATTCAAAGAAATAATGGCAGACTTCCCAAGCCTGGGAAGGAAGTAGAAATCCAAATCCCGGAAGCTCAACACTTCCTACCATACACCCAATGCTAGTGCACCACAACACACTATATGTAAAGAGTTAAAGTGTTACAGCCAGAGAGAACACTGAAAGCTTTCAAAGGAGCAGTGACTGCTGCTTCTCGTCTTCCAGTGATAACAATCCTGCTAAGCAAAGGCCTTGGACCTCTCTGCTCCGGACACCCTCGTCTTAGGTTAGTTGTTCCACTGAGCACAGCTCTCCGTCACCTCTCCAGATTGTCTCCACCTCGCAAAGCTCAAGTCGGCCTTTCTCGCTTACTACAGAAGACGCTGATTGCTTCTCCCAGATGTCCTTCCAATCTCTTTGCTGCAGCAAGTACTAACATACTTATCATCAGTGCTGTCTTGTGTTCATTGTAACTCAGGTAAATAACAATGACTCCATGTGTAAGACAGCACACTCGTTTGTGTCCAGTAGAAGCTTGAGGTCAGTGTTGGGCAGAAAATGGTAATTTAAAAAATATTTTAGTTAAAAAAATTTTTAGTCAGCAGATAATATTTGTGTATATTTACACAAATGTAATATGATTTGCAGTGTGATGACTTGATCTATGTATTAATATGCAGGTCACTTTACCAACTTACTTATCTTGTAGTGAGCATGTTAAAAATCTAGTCTTTTAGGAATTTTGAAATATATAGTTCATTATTATAAAATCTGGTTGCCATGCAGTGGAATCATTAAAACTTAATCTTCCGGTCTATCTGAAATTTACTAACTTCTGATTAGCATCTTTCTTTTCCCATCATCTGTCTCTGCTCCTCACCTGATCTCCATCATCTTTCTACTCTCCATTTCTGTGAGATTAATATTCCTGATCTCACATAATAGTGAGATCATGTAATATTTGTCATTCTGTGTGTAGCTTATTTAACTTAGCAAAATGTGCTTCAGTTCCATCTATGATATGACAAATGACACAATTTCTTCCACTTAAGGCTGTATGTTTTCTTTATCCTGTTGGTGGGAATTTAGAAAATAGTTAACAAATGGTGATAGTAAGTTTTTACCTATTGGTAATTATTTTGAATGGAAAGGGATTAATTTCCCCATTCAAAAGACATCAAGTGGCTGAGTGTATTTAAAAAAAAAAAGAAAAAAAAAAACAAAAGCCAATTATTCGCTGCTGTAGGCAGCATCATCTATTTCACAGAGAGCCCAGACACAACAATGGGGCGCAGGAATGGCAGCCCTGCTCGCTCTTTCACAGCCAGGACACACGGCTTCTATCCTCACACACCGGAAACCCTAGTTCTCGGATTTTGGACTCCACCTCTCCTTACCCCAGCCACTTCCCCTTTCTTAGCCTTTTCGCAGACCTTCAATCATGAACTAGGTTTACACCATCAACCCCTTTTTTATTTCAATCTAGGACTGAACTGCACTTTCTTTCCTGGGTTGCTTGGTTAGTGTGCCGATGGCAGATGGTGGGACCTTTGGCCTCCACGATTATGTGAACCAACTCCTATAATAAACTTCTCTCTTTCTTTTTTTCTGTCTCTCTCCCAACTTATGAGGGCACTCATCCTTTTCATGACAGACTGTGAGCTACTTGATTCCCTCATGGCCTCAGTGCTTCCAAATGCCATCATATTGGACATAGACATTCAGTCCAGTGAAGTTTATAAGAGGTGGCACAGAGACTCTGCCTCGGTAATTGTAATATGAGTGTAGAAATTGTAGCAGGATGGAGGAGCATAATAAGACAATAAGAGAAGAACAAAATTATAATGCAGAGAACAACTGCTCTTCTTGCCTGGCCATTGCCCACTCCTCCTTTTCCTGGTCAGACCACCTCACTTCCCTTGGACCACTTTCTCTGGAGTGCAGCGCAGCTGGGTCTGGGCTGTGAGCCAGGAGTGGGGATGGGATCCAGATCTGGTCAATCTGTTTTCCTTCCCTCAGAGCACAGCGGCCAATCCAGGACATACACAGTGTCATTATGCAGGATGGATAAAAGGAAACTAGATTTAACTCAGTCACCCCAGGGGGACTAAAGGAGAGCTATTTTCTATAACTACTCAGAAAGGGAATCTGTTTCTCTTTGCTGGGTTGTTGGGCTGATTGATGGAAGGAAAAACCTATCTGAGAGGAGGGCCAATGTGGAGATTTAAAGAGAAGTGATATTTTAAGGTCATTGGACCTATATCAGCTTAAGCCCTATAGAAAATTATATTAAAACTTGGGAATATGACCAATCTTTCAACCCTCTTCTCATCATTTTGTGTAATTGCTCATACTAGTTTGAGGTAGGTTTCTGCCGATCTATCTATCTATCTATCTATCTATCTATCTATCTATCTATCTATCTATCTAATATAGATACTGATATCAAATGTCAAGGCAGAAGGTGATCCTATGCATTACAATTAGCACTGAAGTGGAGGAGATGATTTCTTCACCCAAAAGGAACATGTAATTAACAATTTTCATGATGATCACTTCTACTGAATTAAACATGAACACAATTTTACAATATAGCATCTCTTAAATCACATTCTTAGACTCTTGAATATGTTTTTGGAGCTCCATATTAAAATTCAAACAAGCTCTGGCTTTATTCTTGCTGAAGTGTTTCTATCTGAAAACTTGCTGTAAGAATCCCTTCAAACTTCTATGAATCTGTAATCTTAGTTTATCCAGTATGACCTCTCTTAATTGCTTTTAAAATAATCTGTGTTGACTTTGTTGATTTTTGTTGCTAGGTTTTACATAGTGAAGATCAGGACATCATTTTACTCAATAGTAGGCAAAGTTGAAAGGATTTAAAAAAATATTTCCTTTTAAGGATTTCTGCACATTGGTTTCTTTAAAAAACTCTAGCAGTATTATTAACCCTCCAGAAATTATATAATTTCATATTAGTGTAGGCACTGATTTTGGACAGTTCGCTACCAAAGGACTTGATAATATTTTTCTATTTGTGGTAATCTCAATAGTTATTGAAACTATTACAGGATAGTAGATTTTTTTAAACAATAGGCTATGATGTTCCAGCGACAGTCAGTTATATTTAAAGAACTGTCTTGGGTGAGCAAATACCTAACACATTTGCACAAAGTGTCAGACTTGTGAATGTCTCCTTAATGGGACAAAATACGGCACTGCAATATGTGACTTAATTGTTTAATAGAAACAGAAAATATGTCTATCAGCATAGATAAGTAAAGCTGAGGTAAACTCAGGGCAAAGTCAGTGGTGAAGTCAAGTGAGTTGAAGATTCCTATAACAAACAATTGGATTCCTTTTCATTCTCATTTCTTTACGGTCATTTAATGTAGCCCCTCTGTCCGTCCCACTGGAACAGTCTCGTTAGGGGTTTCAACAAATCTCAATGGGCTGCTTTAACAGCCTCTTGGTGGATCTCAGGACTCCGTCGTTTAGTCCCTGCAAGTGACTCTCACACAGCCCATTGATCTTCCCTGGCATGAAGCTAATCATGTCCCAGACACCCTTTGGGTAGAGTTTAAACTCTTGCTTGGGAGCAAGGTGCTTAATAATCTGTTGGCTGTGGAGTTCTCCAGGTTCGTTATTTGCCACTCACTGCCTCATGTTCTGGGTGCCAACTATTCCCACGTCCTCATGGTGCAATCTCACTATGCTGTGGAAGTTTGCCCATGATCCCCTCTTCGTGAGGTACTTCCAACTCCTTTTACTCGTGCAATCTCTACTGACCCCACATGGCCCAGCTCAAGGGTGTGTGTGGCTTTCCATGATAATTTCTCACCCAACTTGCTATCATAATCCACTTTCTACTGGCATAACACAATACCTGAGACTATGTATTTATAAAGAACAGAACTTTTTTTGGCTCGGGGTAATGGTGTCTGGGAAATCCAAAAGTACCATCATATGGTGAAGGACATCACCTGGTGAGAGTGTGTGCCAGGCAGACAGAGAAAGGAGGCAGCTTCTACTTTGCATAACCAGCTCACAGTAGCCCATAGCCTTAACCACAGTGACCTCAGTCCATTCACGAGGAAGGTGGCCCTGTGACATAACCACCTCTTAAAAGTGCTATGTACGCACGCTCCCACAGCGCCAATTAAACTTCACTGTGGGTATGAGCTCATGAGGCTTGAGGGGACATCCAGATACAAACCACAACAAAACTCATCATGCACACTAGAAGTAACCCCACTGCCTAACAGTTATGGAAGAAAATAGTGCCCTCTATATTTCTTTGACCCATGCATAACGTTTAGTGCTGTGCCTTCTTCAAGATGGTGCTCCGTAAAAACTCATTAGTTTGGAAAGTCACATTATCTGGTCATTTTCCATTGTAGCTTCTTCCTGGCTCCCTGGGCTCAAAAATCATGGATTTATTTTAGTAGTTCTTTTTTCTCTGGCTCCAGCAGAGATAACCCATTATTAGATTCCATTATCTTTTCTTTTTTTTTTCTGGGACTATTATCTGAAATACATCTCTTTCATTTTCTCTTGTTCCCTTTTATATCCCAGCAGTGACTGTGGCAGAGTCCTGGAGGCAGTGACTGCTGCCATTTGGCAGAAAGAAGTAACCTTACGTGGTCTTCAGTTTACCCGGTAGTTCTGTTAACCTGCAAGGTATATTTAACTCATGTAAGCATTTTGTTTAAGATTTTTCCAGGCCTTCCTCTTGCTCGGTATATTAAATACAATCAGCCTTTCTAATCCATGCGTAGTCTGAAGTTATCTATCCACCTCCGGTCCTGCTAAAATGCATCTTATGTTTTTTTAACCTCTTTCTCAGAGTCACTTTCTTTTTCACCTCATTCCCTGTACTTAACATGTTCTAATGTGGACCCTTTATAAATGTCATTATTCCTTTCTACCTAGAATGTACCCAGAACACATCTACTTCAAATACATCACCTTCTTCAAAAATCTGAAATGAAATTTACACATTTGGTAAGTCTGATGCATCTCGTTAACATTCATTTCTTCCTTTCCATATCTCTGCATGCCTTGAGCATCCCAGAATATGGTTGGTGCTGTGTTGACCTGCAAATGCCAATATGGAGCTTGGTAAATTTTCTTACAGCATATCCTGTTTATTTTACCTTCCTAATGAAACCTTTTTGGAAATGGTCACCAGCTTTGGAGTCGTAGTTTTTATGTCTTTAGCATCTCTCACCCTGTGAGTACCTGGTAAAATGTGATTTTTCCCAAATTCTTACTCTCAACTCTGTCTTTTCTGATACACAACTTGGTATTTAAAATAAATTAAAACAAAATAAAATCTCTGAAATACATTTTTTCTGTACTTCTACACAATGGTAGAGAAGTTAAAATCGACTACTAGTATGCAATATTATGACAGAATAATACCTTGATCTATGTTTTTAAAAATTAGATTATGTAACTTTACACACTTTTGTAACATCAAATTTTGCAAGACATTTGTGTTCTAAGCATAATTTGGGGAGAAAAATTGCAAAAAAAAAATGGAATCATGCAAGTTTCCCTCAAGTATAAGAAATAATATCACTGATGCAGGAACATAAATAAGTCATCTGAGTACAATTTTAAAATATTTAGTTGAATATGCATCTTGGTCCAATTGAAAACATGAATCTGTGCAAGTAAACAGATAATGGAAGGAAACAACTATAAATTATTTTGAGATTCCTGAGACACGTTAAACATGCTGATTAAAAATGTATCGAGGTATTGGGGATTTAGCTCAGTGTTAGAGTACTTGACTAGAAAACAGAAGGCCCTGAGTTCGATTCCCAGCACCTCTCCTCCCCAAAATGTGTTGAATGTAATTACAGACAGCTAGTTGCAAGCATCAGTAACTATACTTGAATACAATAATTCTAAAAGTGAATACCAAAAGTTCTGATTTACACCCCTAAATACTAAAAAAGTCTAAACAATTTGTTCCTATTAGATGCAATTTGAGAAAAATGTTGAAGTACTTATTTGTTCTTTAAAAATTAATTTACTCTCTTGAAGCTCATATAACTATAGTTATAAAATATAAGAATTATAAGAGTATGATTAAATTAGGTTTATCTCACTAATTTCCTATAGTATAATAATTATGTTTAGTCTTTTTGTGTAGTGCCTTAATTAGTTATGAAGAATGTGAAACCTATAGTTTTGATATCTGCTTTTGTCTAACATTTTAATCACTTCATATTTCAGTAAGTCGTTCTCTTCCATCTCTTTCCTATAGTGATATCATTTTTCAACAAATTTATCTAGTTGTCTCAAATTTTTTCCAAATAGTAAATTAGTGTTAGAAAATGAAAAAAAAAAAAGATTATGTAAAGGAAAATGTTCTGGACTGTGTAAGTTTCCTTCATTGCTTCTTTCTCTCATGAAATTGTTGTGACTCACATGAAGTTTTTGAGAGTTAGTGTTATGGTTTTTATCTAGGTGTCCCCCCCAAGGCCACATGAAGTCATAGGTGGGGCTTTCTGGAGGTGGCCAGATCTAGAGTATATGATGCTGGGATCGAGAATGTGAGGCTGGGATCGAGAACGTGACGCTGCGATTGATTAATGTGCGATGCTAGGATGAAGGGTGCCCTACTCTGGGCCTGAGTGCCATCTTCACTAAGGATGGGTAGCCCGCGTAGGATATAAGGGCTAGAAAGAGGGCTGCTTGTCTCTTGGTGCTTCGCTACTTTGCTGCTTTGCTGCTTTCTCTCCTGCCATGCCGCCCTGCCTTGGAGCCAGCCAGCTAGGAAGTGAAACTCTACAAACTGTGAGGTACAATAAACCTTTCTTCCCTTAACTTTGGGTGTTGGGTATTTTGTCTCAGCAACAAGAAAAGCAACAAAGTCAGTAAGCTAAAAGCTGTAAAAACAGCTAATTTCACTTTCTAGATAGAGACTAGTCTTGTTTTGCTTACCGTGCCATATAAAACAGCAAGTACTACACTCAGGAAACTTTTCTACCATTAATAATAGATAAGAATTTTATCAGAAAATACCTCATTTGGGATTTATTTTTACAACATATAAGAGAAAAAGGTTAAACCCCCACTGTGCGAGATAAATAGACAGTTCTAATTAATGGAACATTTGATTCTGATTCCAGAGCGAGACTCACTACAGTGGGCAGTGAACCGCGGCTGACCTTTCCTATACTCCCTTCACATTCTCCTTTTGTCTCGCTCAGCTTCTGTCAGTGGTTTGCTGGGCTATAAAAGACACGCACAGCGATGAGAAGCAGCTCAGGCTTTTTGTTTAGGATCCAGTCACCTCGTTTAACCGCAGTTTCCATCTTCCAAGTCTAGAAAGCTCTACGCATTTCATTCCAGGAGCATCACTGGCGGCGCTAGTGTTCGCTAGCGCCGTTTTGATTCCCTGTGGGTTTTAATCCATATATGGGAGACATGTGAGTTGGGGATGGGCATAATGTCATTGCAAGTTTCCCAGCGTTGGAGACTCACACTCTAGTGACTTTTTGTGTTGTACCTGTAGCACACCTGTAAACAATGTCAAAAATGCCTCTGGTAATCACGATTATGTGAAAAATTATACTTACCAGGTAAGCACAGAGAACGATTTTAAGTAGAAGTGATATATTAAAACTAGTGAGGACAACACGTGCAAACTGGAGACATTGAATCAGGTGTCTACCTCTCTTGTGTAGGTTGAGAAATTCCTTTGAATTTTTATCATCTTAAATGTACAGCTTAGACAAGATACTAACAACACATGTCCTACTTTGTTCTTAAGGCTTTTCAAAGGTACAAATGCCACATCACATGTAAAATACTGAGATGTTGCTTAACAAAGGTTACAAGAGGATGAAAGCACTACTTCTTTGGAAGTAAGCAATAAATAAACTAAAACATAAAAATTTGATAATTTCTTAAAAATTTGTTTGCCAGGAGAATAATTTCAAATTTATTTTTCTGACAATCTACTCACTGAATAAGTTTAATATCTATTGATCTTGCTTCTCCCAGATCAATACGACATTGTCAAGCAGGCTTTCAGTTCTTCCACACTGAACAACTGGAAAACTAGTAACTGCTGAGTGGTAATATTATTATGCTTTTTTAAAGAAGTAGTAATTTATATAAATTTTCCAAATAAATTATACCATTCACAATGTCAATAAAAATTCTATTTGTTCCATTGATTTGTTAGGGAGGGAGAAATTTGATAACCAGACTTACGGCAGACAATATTACAGGAGCAGTATAATAAGATGTCTTAAACGTGGATACTGAGTGAATACTCCCTGTTGAAAGATTTAGGACTGCTGATTTCTCTCCCTTCCCATCTTGCTCTTTTCTTGGTCCTTGTTATTTGTTCAGGCTTTGAGGGGGAGGACAGAAATTTAGTTTCTCCTTCCACACAAATCTGTGATAATCTCTTTTGTCCATCAAAATTACAAGGGATTATGAAAGTGTACCAACTCCTCATGATGAATGTTATCACCAGGTACTTCCAACATGTACTAATAAAAATAATTGAAATGCATTTCAAGTCATGATAAGCAATTTGCATTGTAAGCTGATTAGGCATCACTGAGTCTCTGACTATTTCACAGCTAGTCTAACTTTCCATTATGACACACGTTTGTTATTTAGTGGTGAATTACTGGAGTAAAGTGTAAAAATGGTGTGTGCCACAGAAAAATCACTGAAAAGCATACTCATACACAGTGTGACTCATCATAAAGACAGCAATATTGTCAAAAAATTATGGTTAGGAAACGAGAGCGTTTAATGCTAACTGTCCTCATGTCCCAGATATCAGGGCAGCTGCACTCTACTCCTTTCTGTGAGGCAGGTGAAACATGGGACCACAATTCTGACCTTGTTTTGTTATATAAAACTGGCTAATAACAAACAGAGGATTATAGTAATGAATAGTAAAATGGAAAAAACAATGTATAGTTAAAAGTAATTTTTATTAACCTAGCCAAAAAAAAAAAAAACCTCATTACACTTATATGCACTTTTACCCATGAAATTATAGCAGCAATTGAGATTTGTCAGTAAAGCTCTTCCATCTTGATTTAAGTGGAAGTGCTTGTTTTAAAATAATGGACTAACAGGAAACTCAGCTTGTAGATCAGTTGTAGAGTTTCATAGAACTAGAAAATCACATTCGAGAGAAAAATCTGTGGGTAGTTTTTGTCTGACCGGGTTTCTGTCTGTAATAGGAAATAAGAGGGATCCACAGGTTGTCTGTCACTTAAGCAGGTGACAGTATAAGCTAACAAGAAAATCATAGTAATCAGCTGGAGAAAAACCCTCAATGGCTATACTCCATTCACTCAAGAACTTTATATTTCTTCCCTGTACAGCCTCATCCAAACCTGTGTTTACACATCTACCCATAAAGCACATGTGCACCATCACACAATGTCTACTTCACCGAATTCTCTTGTAGGGATTCCTTAAAATTATATTCAGTATCCTGCTGTTTATAATGAAGAGCATACATTATCGAACAGTGACATTCTGTTATATAAAAGCAGTTTTAAAAAATTAATATAGCATCTTCCTTACCAAGGAGTGAAACATAACTTTCTACTGATTTCATGCACTGAACTCTGGATCAGAAAAATATCACTTAGTAGTTTATAGTAATTCTACGAAGCAATCCATTATTCCAGATAAAAGTCACTGTAAGCAAGTGAATTCCCAGGAAGATGGGAAAATACAGAGTAGAAAATCAAGAAGAAGTTCCAATATATACTGACTTGGTACTGAAAAAGTTAAATGAGATATGTTTATATTTTCTTCCAGTGATCAGGAAGCTAATCTTAAGGTTGCTCATTGAAGAAGGTGAAAGTGATTTTCAGGACAAGAAGAAATGGATACACACACTGAGATGCACACACCACTGAGACACACACACATATGTCTAAATAATTCAGGTGTATGCTTGTGTAGTTTTAAATATGGCACATCTACTGTGTCCATAATTCACCAGTTATAACTGAACAAATTCAGAGAATGATTTGACTTATGCAAAAGTCAAATCACTCGATTACACTCGATTTCAAGGTGATAAGGGTAAAATTGTGACACCTTTTACTCTTGAATATATTTTTGGCATGTTTTTGCAACCTAAAATATATTACAGGAAAGAGAATTGTACTTAACAGAGAAATGAAATGAAGAAAATCACCTAGAGAATTCTAAAAGAACTCTTAAAACGGCGATTAGTGTTCACGCCTTGGTCACTGAATAGGTTTTTATTGATTATGTGCTAATTATGCTGTGTGTTAAATGCCAGGGGAGATGAAACAGAAGCGTTTAGGGAGATGAATGCAAATAAGTATTTAAAATATGACAGGATGAAGAAAGAACAAAACGATATGTTCATTTCAATAAATACAGAAAAAATTGGAAAAGTTCACACTCTTTTATAAAAACAACTTATTGTAAATGAGAAATTAAAAAAAAACTAATTTATCCTGATGAGCATCTAGAACAATGTCTGCCAACGTCATGCTCAATGGTGCACCACCGAATGCTGTTCTCTTAGTATGAGGAAAAGCACACAGGTCAGTGCGGGAGCAAGGAGAGTACGGGCTTCGCCAGGCCTGCTCCACACTGCAGCACGTGTCTTAGCCACCGCAATGAAGTGAGGAAAAAGAATTGGAAAGTGGGGTCTGGAATGCTGGTGGACACCTGTGATCCCGGCACTCCGGGAGGCCGAGGCAGGTGTAACCCACGTTGAAGTCCAGTCCTGTCCACTTAGCAATTTAGTGAGACTGTCTCAAAATTAAAATGATCTGGAGGTGTAGCTCAGTGTGAAAGCCCTGGGCTCGGTCCCCCGGACTGCTAAAATAAATAAACAAGGAATACCCATTAGAAAGGAAGAAACTTAACACTATTTGCAGACTCCCTGATTTATTTACACAGAAAATTTCGGTGTCTATCAAAAGGGGGGAAAAGTCCACTAGAAGTAATAAATTAGTCCAGCAATGACCTGGAATACAAGTTCAGTGTTATAAAAAGTCAGTGGTTTTCTGTATATGACCCATGATCAATTAGAAGTTGAATACTTAGGAGTTTGAATATTAAGAATCTTTCCATCTTCTAACAGTTTGAAGTAATTTAGGTCAATCAATAAAGGGCATAGATTTGTTGCATGGACTGAGTAATTTCAGTTTTAGTTGTCAAAGTATGATAAATTACACAAATTTATAAAGAAAGGGATTTCTCTTTACAAGAATAATGAGTAAGAACTAAGAAGGGTAAAAGGATTTAGCAAACCAACAACTCTACTATCATAGTCTGGAATATAATTTTGTTTGTTTGAGTGGCTGCCTTATTTGAGATGTTTTTCCTCGTGGCCCATTCGATACACAAATTGAATGGCATTGTGCATTAGGTTTGCCTTTCCATAGTCATTAACTGTAAAGGTGATCAGTATTGTTAGTGAAAGAATTGCAGTTTTAAAATAAAATAAGCAATGTTATACAATGATAAGTGGCTTAATAATTATTAGACATTAATAGTTTACTCACAATTCTCATTTAAATATTCTCTAAACAGTAGCTTGGGAGGCCGCCTGAAAGTCAACTGGGGGAATTGGGACGGTCACAGGACTCCAGTGACATTTACAACAAATATCTTAATTATAAAGACATGTGAGAACTATCACAAAAGCAGGCAAGGTCTCATCTTAGCGTTCAGTGACTTTCGCCCTTTCTTCCGAAAAACCAAATTCTGTGTTTTGAGAAAAGGGGGCTATTTTTATGAGACTTTTTCTGCCTTTTTGTCTGCCTAGAGTGTTCAGTGCAGGAGTTAAAAGCCTTAATCTATCATGAAGAAATCAAATAACAAATGTGGGCGAGACTATGGCACAGGGGTTCCACATCTTTGGTGGAAACGTAAACTAGCACAGCCACTATGGAGATCAGTCTGGAGATTCCTCAGAAAATTAAAACTAGACAGCCCATTTGACACAGCTGTCCCCCTTCTAGGCGTATTCCTGAAAGAGTTAAAGACACCATATTACAGTGACGCATGTTCATAGCAGTGCAACTCACAATGACTGAATCTTGGAAGCAGCCTATACGTCCATCAACAGATGAAGGGATCAAGAAAATGTGATATTTACACACAGTGGAGTACCACTCTATAATAAAGAAGGATAAACTTGAGTCATTTGTAGGTAAATGAATGTACCTTGAGACCAAAATGTTAAGTGGAATAAGTCAGACTCATAAATATCGCTTGATTTCTCTTATATATGGGAAACCCAAAATATAAATAAAGAACAAAATAAAAGATACAAATTAGGAAGCAAGAAGATCTTTTTCAAATGGCAAGGGGATCCAAAGACGGAGGGAGGAGGCAGGAGAGGAAAGGGTATGAAAAAATTGAGGTCTGTTAAGTACATGTGCCAACTCCCCATCCCCCCAGTGAATGTAATCCTTTAGGTAAGGCAAACATGCACTAATAACAAATAAAAACCGAAATAAAATGAAGGGAAAGCCACAGAGCCAGACAAGCAGGCTTGCACCTGAGCACGGATACTTGGGAGCATGTGTCCTTCCTCTTCTATCTCTGAAATGGGGTGCAGAGTAACCCAGTAAAGATGTCGCACAGATTAAATAAAACCAGACGCCCACAGAGTCTAGCATGGTGCTGGGCACATACTAACATCTCACAGGACTTTATGTGCTATGTCTCCTCTTTCAGTGGTCTGCATGTGAGACATGTAAGTATTAAGATACAAATGTCGATCTGTGCTCGTAAGTCTTTAAAAATAAAATTGCTGACTTCCCGTCTGCTACATAAATTGCTTTAAAATTCTTAAACACTGTATTCTCGGGTATGGAATTCATCTTCTCTACAGGTACTTATTAATTTTTCAACATTGCAAGCTTTGTTAATTTAATTCTGACTCTGGAAACTGGCATTCAGTTTTCAAAATCTGCAAAGATGATTATGCTTACTTGGTCATTTTGAACTTTGCTATAATAACTTTGTTGCTGTGGAAAGTGAGGCTATGATTTTCTATGTCTTATTCATATATACAAATATATGATTGCATCCATCTATCTCTCTAAACACATATTTTCTTTTATGCTTGTACTGGGGATTGAACACAGGGCCTTCATCCTGAGCTGTATCCCCAGACCTCTTTTTTATTTCATTGTTTTGAGATGGGGTCTTTCTACGTCACTTAATTTCCCAGGCTGGGCTCAAATCCTCCTGTTCCATCCTTCCAGAATTTTGGGACTGTCGCCATGGGCTGCCCGGCCCAGTTTATTCATAGTTTCACACCTATAAATCTCACAGATTCTCTGTAATATAAATTGTGTGTGCCGTTTTCATGTTCTGGAATCCAAACTCCAATTGTTAAATTCCAGGAATCTTTTCCAGCTCGCGGCCAGCCCCTCTGACTACCAGCCTGTGGCCACGCCCTTCTGAGACTCAGTCCAGTCAGGCTCCCGGACCAGGACAGTCCCTGCACTTGTTTTGTCTTTTGTCCCACCTGTTGTTTGGTCAGGTCTGCTTGTTGCCTGCTTTTGTTTCGCTCATTGTCTTCGCTTCTCGTTTTGTTTTGACTTTGAAATTTTGCCTGCTTGCCCTATCTCTAGCTCACTTTAAACGACAGTTAAAGTAGTTTCCTGTTTGCTGTCTAACTGGTCTCCCAAGAGGTGACCTTCCTCCACTCACTCTCTGCTCTGTTTTCCAGCTTGATTTCCGGCCATCTGTCCATTCACATCTGTCTCGATGATATCTTCCCTTCAGCCAACTCTCTTCTCATTTTTGTACGTCTTCCAGGGAAAGAAGAATTCACTTTCCTTTAGGAATTTCTCAATGGTTGAGGAATAAATGTTGCGCTATAAAGAACATGTTTCGAAGTATCCCAAATCACAAAAATGTACATGTCACTCCATCAATTATTTATATACACACACACACACACACACACACACACACACATTTCTGGAGATAATCTAAGTATCATTTTCACTATAACTTGAAGTGCTGTGCTTATTTTTTTAAACTAGAGTCTGCAGTGGTTACTACTGTAATGGCTTTTATATATTGCCAATTATACAAATACAGCTGGCTCAACAAAACATGTAGAAAGAGTTTTTTGCCTGATTTTACAGAGAGTATAGGGAATGAAGTAGCATAACATAAACCGTTCCTTTAAGAAAACCTTACCTTTCATGATACAGTAAAATTTTTTTAAGGACATAAAATTTAATATGTGTTTTAGATCACATTAATTGAAAACCTGAAATAAATTTTGTCTCAGTATATTTGTCACCGTATTCCTGCATTAAAGTATTTAACGCCACAAAAATGTCAATTTAACACAAAGCTTTGAATTTTCACCAAGTAAGCATATTTGCATCTCCTAGAAAGCTTTTTGAAAAAATGAAGTTTTTAAATGAAAGATAGGTAGTAAATACTGGGACTATGTCTGTTTTCACTATGGTCCTCTAGAAGAACAGATTCAAGAGAAAACATCCATGTGAGTACATGAGGGGATTTGCTAAGTGAGTTCACAAGAGCAGGGGAAGGAGCACCCGCAGTGCCCTGGAGAGCGAGAGGACCCAGGAGCTGCTCAACCTAAGAAGCTGGAAGCCAGAAGCTGCAGAACAAGGAGGGTCCAGGACACACCAGGCTGAGGCTGATGGCCTGGAAGCTCCCTGCAGAGTCTGGAGTGTGAGCCTGCACTTGGAGGCTGAACAGACTGGAGACCAATGTCCAAGGCCAATGGCCAAGACTGGAGCTCTTGCAAAATGGAACCACTTCCTTCTTCTTTCCTCTTCAACCCCGTCCAGACTACAAGCCCATTGGTCGGTGTCACCCATGTCCAGGTTGTATCCTCCCCATCAGTTCACTGGCCTACCTGTCAGTCATCCACAGACACACCCAGAACTGTGCCCCTCTTGGAAATACGTCAGAAAATAATATCACGGTAATCATTTAACACTCATTTATATACCAATTAACATTTTCTCTCTGAATTAGTCCTATTAATTTTTTTAAATACAGATCCAAGTTTTACAGGATTATCTTACTTCAGCAACACATTTTATTTATTTATTTATTTATTTATTTATTTATTTATTTATTTATTTATTTTTACCCAGAACATGTATTGGTACATTGTATACATAATGATCATAATCAACATGGTTATTTTGTACTCTGCCATAAAAAAGGACAAACTAGAGACATTTGTAGGTAAATGGATGTACCTTGAGAACATACTCTTAAGTGAAATAAATCAGACATCTTCTCAGTACATATCGAATTGTTTCTCTGATATGAGAAACCATAAGTGTAAAAAAGGACAAAGGGGTATAATAGATATTATGTAGAAAAAAGAGATAGTATTCAAAAGCGAGGAGGAGTAGATAGGGAAAAGGGGGATAAAGAAGGAAGGTTAAAAGAAAAGATGAAAGGGAAAAAAATGGAAAAATGTGAATAAATTTATTGCAAGGAGGGGTGGGTGAATGGAAGGGAGGGGAGGGGAAGAGGGGGGCAAACCAGGATACATCATGTACAGGTACAAAATAAGCAACGCATCTTAAGTTGGAAATGTACAGTTCCTTGACCTCTTTGGGTGAACACTGTGGGACAAGTTAGTGGCTGCCTGTTGGTGAAGAATAGAATGGATGAGGGGAGGGAGGAATGAGTAGAGACCTTGCTATTCCTTTCTGCTTGGCCTCCTGCCTGTCTCAGTCAGAGTCCGAGTAGCAAAGCTGGTGCTGCCATGGAGGTCAGAACTGGGTGTACGCTGAGGATACAGCCGGGAAGCAAAACTTAAACTGAAGTGAGGAACGGAGTTCGTGTGTGTGTGTCTTCATGTGAGATTTAGAGTTCTCTATCAAATAAAAAAGAACTGTAAACGAAATGATTCTTCTGCCCTAAAGAGAGTTTCATATTATTGCTCCCCTTTCAGTCTTGGAATGCCTCCCTCAAGCACCACTTCTAATTACTGAAGATATCACAAGATTTATTTTTAACCTTATGTATTCACTCATGACCAGTAATTTAGTCACATCACCTGTGACTTCTCTGAATTGCACCTGAACTTAAGGGCTTTCAGACATAATTACCAGGAAAATCTAGTGTGCAGATCTAATCACAACAAGCCTCTCAAGACACATCTGAGACTAAGGGTGGGAACCACTCTTCAGAGTACATGGAAAGTAACCATAACTCGAACCCACCCTAGGTGCCAACAAAGTCCAAGCATATGCCCCTCTCATTACGTATTTGTGGGGTTGGCTAATTATTTAATTACATGTTAAGTCAGAATGTTATTTACAAAAATTAGTTTGAACCAAGGAGTAGAGCCCCATGCAACCTCGGGAGTCCAGTCGAACACTCCTTTGCTTGCTGTAGGTGACTGGGTCCGAACTCCTTAACGAGCGGAAGAGATGAGCACGGGGGCTTGGGCGGGTCTACCGCGGGGGTCTCAGGGTACAGGAGGTCGTGTGACTGAAATAGACAGACACACACTTGTGATGCTGAGCAATGTGGATGTATTAGGGGCATAGTGAAGGGCAATGGCTGAGGATTCTACTGTGTCAACACAATTACAACCACAAGAACTCGGTGACTTCATCATCTCCATCTCCAGATGCAGCGAACAGACATGAGTATTTTAAGGCAGGCGTTCATCATCCACCAAGAACTCTATTAGCATGAGACAGGTTAAAAATGAGAGCAGAGTGCCCCCAAATGATTAGGAAGTATTGTCTTAGTTCTATTGTTAAATAAATTGTCTTCTCTTAATTAAAACAACAACAACAACAAAGGACGTCTTAAAAAAACTATTGTCTAAACTGTCTTAAAATGTACTGCCTGTGATAGTCTTCCCTCAAGTGACTGCACTTCTTTCAAGACTTGACTTAAACGTTCCCTTCTCCATGAGTCCTTCCTTAACCACTTGTGTAAAATTCTCCTTCAACCCTGTGCAATTGCATTCCCTCACTCTATGCTGCTTTCTTTTTTATAGCACTTGTTGTAGGCTGTGCTCTGTAGCACACTACACTGTTATATATTAGTCATCTGTTTTCCTTGCACCACCAAAACTAAGATCCCTCAAAGGCAAGACGTTCATATGTTTCGTTCCCACAAGCCCCCCAGAACAGGTGAAGAACACAGTAGTGTTTGATAAACACTTTGGAATAATGTGAAGACACCACACCATGATGAACATCACAACACCTTCCAAAAGGCATGTTCTGTACATGTCTGTGAGGGCAGTTGAATACTGAGGCCTTAAAGGGAAGCTTTTGCTATGGTGGGAGGTTTTCAGGTGGTAAAGGTGGCATAAGAGATTCCCAGAGGACAGAAAGTGGGAACTAAGAAAAAAAGGAAAAACAAATTAAGAATGCTTTGAAGAAAACAGGAGTGGTTTAATGGGATGCTTTCGATTTTCAGGAGTCTGGGTTATGATGTGAGTAGTGACTCTATTCTGACCTGCAAAGTTTCTGTATGCTACTCAGTCATTATGGAGTAACAATACTTGGGATATCTCTCTAGGTAGAAGGTTCTAAAAATGCCATTTAACCCAGGAATGAAGTCTGACATCCTTAAAAATGTATTTCCCTTTGTTTCCTCTTACTGTGCAAAGTTGTTTGCTTTGATAGCCCCCATCGGCTGTTATGACAAAAGGTTCCCAGACCACATTCTGATGCATCCTCTCTAACTTGGCTGCAGACTGCAGTGATCTGAGGCACTTCTAAATGGGTCTGACTGACTCATTGGGAACTCTGCAGGTGGGGTATGGGCTTGGGCTTTAGTTTTTTTAAAGCACCCCAGTGGATTCCTATGTGCAGCTGAATTTGACAACTACTGAGAATTCCACATTTACCGAATGATTGCACAAGGTTTGTCAATCCTTAATATTCTCCACTTACTGGAAAACCTTCTGAACCCAGGGCCGAATTATTGCCTGAGATGGATCCATCTGTCTGAGACTCAGGCTGCCTGAGTTACTAGCAGTGGTGTGTCTCTAACTTTAGAACATCTTAGAGTCACGTGGAGAGCTTTGAAAAATGCCGCCTCCCTTGTCCTACTTCTAGAGATTCTGATTTGGTGGGTCTGTGATGGGGCCTGAAATTTTGCTTCATAATAAACTTCTAGGTGACTCATTTACAGACTAAAGTCTGAGAGCCACTGCCCTCCAGAGAAGGAATTTGGGGACAGACCTCCCCAGGCTTGCTGGGACATGCCTGGGGGAAATCCAGCAGAGTATGGTTCTGTCCTTATTGCGTCTCCTTGTTCTGGTCTTCAAGAATCCCGAACTGATTCTACCAAACTCAAAGGGAACTCAAAACCTCCAACAGTGGCCCATATATAATGAATGCTTGGAAGGAAATGTAGGCTGAGAGAGTCCACAATTCCATATAGGTAACCGACTGAGTTACCCACCCACCGTGTTGGTTACTCGAATATGTGCTATGTGTTTTCAATTTTCTGTTATATGTTCCTTCTTGCCTAGAGAGAAATTGAGTCTTCCCAGCTTCAGTAATTTCATTCACAAATGTCTTTCCAGACACTTCATAAATACGGTATGGCTAGTACCTCTTACTCTTGCTAGCTTCTGCACTATTTGGAACAGGGCTGAGCATTCGCTCTTCAGTGTCCCACCAAGCTGCCCACAGCAGCACGATGACACACTCGGGATTCCTTCCCACGGATTCGTGTGGAGTTCATCTCCTGGAGGACTTTTCTTTATTCCCAGGTGATGAATCATGGCTGGAAAAATAATGTCTGTCGTTGAGATGATTTTCTCAACAAATTTGAAATGCTATAAATGCTTTTCCTTTTTCCCTCATTTGTGGCTTATATGTATCTTAATTAATTTAAAAAGCTTGTAGATTTCCAAGTGGGAGGCACCATTTCTCTATACTTCTAACCAACTGTTGTTTTGATTAGCAACAACAACTCAATATAACAACTCAGCGAAATTCGTGGGGTGGCTTACTTTCACCTATTTGTTGCTAGTCCTCCAAAGATTTTCACTGTCCCACCCCTCAAAGTGAGATGCAGAGGACACTTTACATCAGAGGTCCAGTGACAGGTGTGCAGGGCTGCTGGCCACACATGCTGAGGCTCTAAATGGACACAATATGGCAACAGCCCGATTCCTCTGCATCGAGTCGTGTGCCTGCTATTTGGTAGGAAGATGATCTGGTGTTAGAGCTATTTTAATTTTCTTCATGGCCAATTCTCCGTGACTCATTATCGGCTTTTTGCTCTTTCTGACTACTTTCTAAAATTCAGATAATTTAAGTAACTGAGAATCATGCAATGTGTGCTTTTATGGATCTTGGTCCCTCATCCACTCACATTTTGTTTTAGTGAAACCTAAATCACATCCACTCTTTATTAAATTCATGTTTCATCTACCAGTGGAAGACATGGGCTTGAGAAATTAGTGGAAAGAAGTAGCACCCTACACGAAAATGAAATGGAGGGATATCGTTGTGTCCAATTCTTATTTCTGTGTAGCGGCAACATGTACTGTGACTCACATGTTTTCACGTCCTTTCCATTATTCTCCAAAGGGCGACTCTAGAGACTGATCTGTGTACAAAATGATTTTATGCAGCTGCATTAGATCAGTGATCACCCATTTTACAAATTAAAGTAGAGCTTGGCATGTATCATTCCCGGACCACATTCAAGAATAAAAACAGTGAGGGTAACAAAAAAAAAAAGATGATTTTTGAACTTTATAGCTTTTTCCACATTTATGATTAGTTTTATGAATACATCATGACTAGTTTTATAAATACATCAGAAGAACTGGTTCAACAGTGGTGAGGCATTTTGAGGCTCAGCAAGGGTGTGTGTATTTGTCAAATACGGAACTGATTATTCACCTCTACTTTAATTGAACTTGGCTTTGGGCAGAAGAGAAAGTGGCTTGAAAAGAGGGGTCAGCCAGACAAGATTGGGTGAGCAATTCCAAGTCCGTGTTTGTTTTTTGATCTTTTTCCATTTGCTTGCTTGTCTGTGTTGAGTAGTGGGATCTGGGAAGTGCACAAATATCTCCTCTGCTGGAATACTGATGCCGAAATACGGATGCCTGAAACCTGCCAGCACTCAGAAGAGCTGCCCTTATTGAAGTACCGCAGAATGGCTTATTAGGCATCTACCCACTAACTCGGATTATGTTGGTCAGATAATTTTGCAGGAGAGTTTTTAGGGAAATTGTAACTAGGGAAAATACAAAGAGAAGTTTGGCTGGGAAAGAGTTAGAGATATTTAGGAAGGAGAACTTGAGGAAACTGAGGAAATGGGATGGAAGGAGTCATTTTTTCTATTTTTAATTGCCTTGGGTACTCGTGTGGGCAGCGTCTCGAAGGAGGTACAAAGTGACCCACGATTTCCTGCCCTCTTTGAAGAAAACTACCTTGAAGTCAGGGCACAGTCAGCTCTCTGGACTGCTCTAGGGCAGAATGCATTGTGGGTTTACCAGACTTAGAATTTTAAAAATGGCTTTAGCCTTTCTTTGGTCTCTATTTGACCTAAGCAGCATTTATCATCTCTGAAATAAGATACTCGAGTTATGTAATAAATATAAATTTGCAGATTAAAACCAACCTCTGCAAAAGACCCACATGTCAACTACATTCTTCTTGCTAAAGACTTAGGACATACAATTGGTCTGTTTTTTCATCTTCCTACTGCTGGTTGTGACTCATTAGAAACTAGTACGGTCACCTGTGTCCTTGGCAGCACATAGCTAGCACAATATACGCAGCAGTTTGCTTCCAGATCTTCCAAGAACATGCTCTGTATATATTAAGATGAATTTATTGTTTTAGCGTCAAAGTGTATATTTTGAAAAACGTTTGCAAAAGTTTACTAATAGGTTAATTCTGTAAAAAGTGCAGTGTGGAAGAGCTAAAATTCTCTCTAATATTTTGTGGAAAGTTATTACCCAATACCTTTTTTTACAAGGTTTTCTACATGTGGGTAAAAGAGAAATGTTTAACAAAATGCATTTTTTAGCAGACAGATAAAAATAACTATGGCAAGATTAGTTATTAATCAAGACACCATACCTAGCCTCAACACACACCATTTAATTTGCGATTAGCTCAAAATAAGCTGAAAGAATTGAGTGCTCAAATGTCCACAATTTATAAAATGTCAAGTTAAATACCTAACTGTGAACCAGATTGCCTACGACATGAGCCTTTCAACTGTAAATATCAAATGCATAAAAGACAGCATGAATCTTTTAACTTATAAAGATGACATGCAGACTCTAACATTTTGCAAAAATTAAGCCACTAACATTTATGAGGAAGCATGTATTTAAGTACCACACTGGACACCTCTTGATCAATGTGTGGAAGTCAAAATGCCATATTATAGCGTCTACTATGGCATTAAAGTTCTTGGCTAAAGAAAAGACTCAAATGACTTCCACATAGCAATGTTTAAAAAAGCATGGAAACTGAGATCATATTCAAATTCTCCTAGATAGCAAAGAAACATTTACCTATAAGATAAATTGAAGGAATTGGATTCCATTATTTTTAGAAATAAGAGTGTTACATTTGGCATTACTAAAAGTTCAAAAGCTATGTAATAGGAAAATAAGATAAACGTGACAAGATATCAACTGATCACAGAAAAGGAGACTTAGTCATTTACTTGTTGTACTACAACTAGTTTCTATTTAGTAAAACTAGATCCTTATCTCACACCATACTATAGAAATAGAGATTTCAAATTTTCTAATTTAAAAATTGTTGTCCAGCATGAAGACGGGTACAGTAAAACAGACTCTTTCATAGTCTGCTGATACAAATAAAAATCATCCAATACCTTCCCCCACAGCAATTTGATAGTTTGTGCAGATAACTTTAAAAGTGCTCATACTGTCTTCTTTGTTATTGTATTTTTGCAGCTCTTACTTTTAGCACGTATTCTAACAGGAGGGATGTGGTGTCACTTAAAGCATAGGTCCTTGAACTTTCATGTCCACACAAGTCAGTGGAATCTTCAAGGATGTAGATTTTGATTCAGGAGAGCTGCCGTGGCCTTGAGAATCTAAGCAAGACCCAGTGCTGTCTGCACAGCATGGTGTCTGGCTGATTCCTACACTGCCAAGGCAGAGTGGCTGATACTTGACAGTAGTTTTCAGATCATTGCCAAGAAATACCCTACAACAGCCCATGTAACATTTTCATACCTGTATATGTGAAGTCCAAAGAGCTGATGGAAATGTATTTCTTTCTTAATCTTTTCTCCATCTTTTTTCTTCCTACTAGAAACTCTGATATCAGTAGTTTATGAAGAAAATATTTTCACTAAAACAATGTCTCTTGGGCTTTAGAGCTCATTATTTCTTTGCCCTGGGAAAGTTTCAATGGCAATGGCCCTGAAAACATTCTCAAATCTGGCTCCTGTCATTGGGAGTTAAGTGCTACTTCCCGTGAGAGAAGAAAGGTATGAAAAGCTCACTTGGGGCCATCCTGGCAGAACCAATGGCACATCCGCTCCCTGACTCTTGGGGCTGAGCTGCTCCTCCTGCACGCTCTGGAGAGCTCGCACAGTGAGGTGGCCTTGGTCACCCCTTACCACTCTGTGCTCCCAAGAGCCAAGCTTCATAGAACATTTCCTTTGACCACTTCCAAATCTGAACTTGTCAAGACTGGAGTTCAGACGTAGGGCACTCTGAGAAGGCAAGGTCACTACCTCCCATCCCAGAGAAATGAAAGGTTCCAATTATTTTACATCTAAACGTACCTGAAGGAAACAACCTCAATGGTGGCTCAGGAAGGCCATCGTTAGGGGTACTGGATGTCAGGGAAAGCAGCCAATCAAAGAAGAACAAGCCAGAAACTCTGGGGGGGGGTCTGAAATAATTTGAATAATACCTCCAGGGATCTGTAGTAAACTGTACTCACTTGCACCCACAAAGCCATTTTTGGGGTGCTGAATCACTTGCTATTCCAAGGAGCAAAACAGAATGAGATTGCACTTTGAGTTCATGAAGTATCCGAATTTATAGCTCTCCTTTGTGAATTTAAAAATATTTAGCAGAGCTGGTATTGTGCCAGAAATAAGTTACTTACAAAAAACATGGATCATTTACCATCCCACACTGTGTAATGAATTCTGAACCAATTTTTCTGTCCTATTAGAAATTCCCAATTTAAAAGGCTGTCACAGAATGGAGTCATTTCAGCAAAAGTTCCTTATTTGTACGAAAAACTAAAATTCTGTGCCAAAATCATGAATGGCAATTTGATGGAAGAGCTTCTGATGTACAAATACATTTGGGTGTCTTTTTTGTGGCCAGCTGTATAACATGTTTTCATTTAAATACATTGAATTTGTTAGACCAGCTACACAGAGCTCTCCACAGTGAAGAGGGCTAAATACCACTTGAACTTCAAGGATACATTAGGAGAGTGAAACAGGACAGAGTATTCTACACATCGCACACAGAATATAAAATACAGATAAGCACAGCATTTGTTCTATCTCAAACATGAAATGGGATTACTTTTAGTTTTTATTTTTCTAATGGATATTTCAAAACCCTTTGGCCTAAGTTTCATTTTTGGTTTCAATGTAATTGTCACCTCAGATGAATTTTACTTGGATGTGTAATGATATGATTTAGACACGGATTTATACAGCCTTCCCTTCCTTTTCTGCAACCAATGCATCATAAGCACCAGAGTAGAAAAGCAGATTTGGCAAGCAGCTTCCACTGACAGTCAGGTTCAACCTGCAGAGAAATGTGTCCACACATGGAATTCATAAGGATGCAAGCCAAAGGACAATCGCCTCAGTTGTTACTTTAAATATCTAGTTTCTCTGAATATTATGATGTTAAGCCAGGCGTGATCCTTTAGTTCATCCCTAAATCACTTATCTTTTACTAGCCTTGGCCAAAGGATATTTAAAATACTGGCTTTCAACTTTTTTGATGTATCTCTGATATAAAAATCTAATGTATGCAGTATATATATATATATATATATATATATATATATTCCTTACTGGGTACAATAACTGAAGATCCTTTCAATCCAGTTCACTTCAATTCAATTTTTTCTATTCTAATCACATGAGACATAGTTGATTACTTGAAAAAGGACTGGCTTGTGCTCAAAATAATTCAAAATATTCTTGTTTTAGAATTCAGTGTTGAGAAACAATAACATGTAAGTATGCTGTTGATGAGTTATTCTTCTACTATCTATTTGTATTCAAAAAGCACTGAAAGAATTTTAAAGTATTTTATAATCACTTGAATGCAAAAGTTAAAGTCAAGTTTTTTCAAACAAAGTGTCACTGCTCTCACAATAGCATTGGAAATTAGCCCAAGTATGAAAAGGAAAAATAAATGGAGCTTTATACATGTTGTCAAAGGGTAATTTTAATAAAGTTAAAAACATCACTTCTATGCAAAAATATAGTGAGCACACAGCAAAGATTTATATAGTTTACTAATGAAGGAACCAACAGAAAGCAAAGCGGACTCAAAGGAGGACCGTGGAAACTGGTAGTAGCTAACTGGTGTGCTGGACCGTATTTTCCTGGACAAACACACAAAGACACACACACATATATTCACACCTACAGAGGAACACACTGCCAGGTAAAGTCCGAAGAAGGATAGTAAGAATTTATTTCTATCTCTAGCAGATATTATAACATTTTAAAAGGCAGAGATAGACCATTTGCTGTAACAGGATATAAAATCTGTAAGTAGGCTCAATACATATCAGACTCAAGTTCGTGACTCAGTAAGACTTTAAATGAGTCAGCAAAATGACTTATTGAAGAAAGAAAAAAGCTTCTGAAAAAAATTCGGTGGGATCAATGTCATATTTTACCACAGTATCAAAAATTTAAACATTAAAAGATCTATACATGTTATTGAATAAATCAGGAAGTTTTGCAATAATCTTGGAATAAATTAAGTCTAAGCATGAACGCCAAACCTGAAAACACTGGCATATTTGATTGCATAATGACTCACACATTCTACAAGTGGGGCATTTGCATATGTATGTGTGTCTTTCAGAATGCACTGAGTATGTCTGGAAGAATTTACAAGAAACTGATTCCGAGTGACTGCGAGACACTCCAGGCGTGGCAGGGAGATTCTTCATCATATCTCTTTTTCTTTGATTATATAGTACTTTTTTTTTTTTTAAAGAATGGAACATAATGGAAAACACACTTACAATCTTGAAGTAGGATGGAATAATTGCCTGCTTAATATTCACAGTAACCAAGACAGCCCAGGTCTGAAAGGCGAACTTTCTTCTTGGCACACCGCCACCTGTTTCAAGTCACCTCTTGTCCTCAGACATAGTACAAACGTTTCCGTGTGTCTAAATCTGTATTATATTCCCCACGCACAACCAAAGAAGAAAGAACTTTGACCTACTGGAGCTACAATCAGGGAGCTTTCAGGAGTGCAGATCGTGAGAAAGAACAGCAGGAGGACACAGCGGGTCAGGGAGGGAGGGCTCTCCAGTGGCAGAACAGCGACAGTGTGGAGCGAGGTCACCTGATCTGCAATTTGGACAATCCTGCCCGCAGCAGGGAAAGCGGATAGAATATAAGGAAGTGAGGGCAACGCGAGCAGCAGTGAGGGGCTGCTGTGGGCTGGATGTAGGTTAGAGTCTAGATCACCGACACCTTGGAATGTGCGTCTTTTCTTTTCCTTCCATGGCAGCTAATAGAGCTAGCCTCGCACTACACACTAATCCTGCGGCAGGCACTCTTCTAAGACATTTTCAGGCACTTCACGTAAACCTGGCAATGACCTCACAGCAAGGATAACATTCCTATCTTCACCTGATGAATGGAAACTTGAGATGGAAGGTGCAGAACTTGCCCTGAATTCCGGAGACAGGGTGTGAATCAACAACTGGCTCCGGAAACACCATGCTGCCCGGAACTGCAGCAGGGCACTGCGGACCGGGCGCCCGCAGTGTGGGCTTCACGGCCTCTCTTCCAGAGCTCTCCACCGGAAGCATTGCTTTCGTCACCCCACTTCTGCCCCTAGCTCCCTGCTTGTCGATAGTTTTTGTTGTTGTTTTGGTTTTTTCCCCCAGTTGTTTAGCATCTTCTCTATGTCCTTATCTCTGCTGATCGCAGGTCGCCCAGTCTTTTGGGATGTTTAAATTCAACCTCTCCTACAGGACATCCTTTTCACAAAGTCACGAGTGTATTTTAGCCTAAAACTCTTCCCCATGTCTTACCAACGACTGAATTCATTACTACCCAGTCCAGCAAGAGATTACGTACTGTCTTGACTTATTTTGTGTACATCATTTCTATCTCCTTTTTTAGATTAAAAAAAAAAAAAAGAAGAAGAAGAAGTGCCATTTCTCACTTTATGTAATCCCTGAAGTTCTTACTGGTGTGAGTGCTCACAGTAAGATGTCAGTATCCACTCAATTAACTGAAATGCACCTACTTATTGTCCAGTGCCGGGTCGATTTCCTAAATTCGGTTCCCAACTTACTCTATGAAAGTAGGTTCTGTTTACATTTGGAAAATATTTAGCTAAACAGATTTAACAGGTTTTTAAAGACTTTAATGCACTAGAAGGAAGAGCTAGACTAGATTGTATTCAGTTTCATCAAAAAGCTTTATCACTTTTTAAAGTAAAATATAGCACCAGTAATAAAGATTAGTAACATTTATTGGACACGGAGTATACAGTATTCCCGATCCTGTATTAAGCTTTTGCTATGCATTATGCCACTCAGCACTGTTTACATTTCTTGGAATACTACTAATTTCAGAAAGATTGCTTGGAGAAACCTCATCAGATACATTCTTAATGATGCTAAGGCTCTGATTTCTTTCTGTAGGCTCTTTCTGCTTAAATCCAAATAGCTAGAATATGAAGAATCATTAAAGCCCCCATGTTTGAAAGCAGGATATATATTTTTAATAAACTTCAATATTGGGAATTCTTGGCTCCAATAGTCTTCACACACACACACACACACACACACACACACACATATATAATATATATCACCATATAAATCCTCACAGAGCATTGGATGTGATCACAAAGACTCTTAAATCCAACTGAGACCAAAGGTCTTCCCATTTTTTAACCTTTTATCTTGTGGGATTTCAAAGTCTTGTGAAAGGGCACAAAGGTTGTCCTCGGGCTTTGGTTGAGTTGTCCGCATTTCACCTACAGACACGACTGTTGTCTCTGTCTGTTTCTGACTTTTGCAGCAGATACTGTGCTCTTTATTTTAGCCACAAAATACAAGAGAATCTAATTATATGACTGGCATAAAAATAAGGAAAATAATTTCAATGAATTGGTAATTTAATAAGTCAAATTTATTTTTTAAATCTGGAAAGACTATTTAAAATATGGAGCTCTCACACACCTGTGTTGTTTGTTTTTCTGTTTTTCTATTGTGTCTTTGCAGGGTCTATGCAACTCACATAGGGCCTGTGTGCAATCATCAGGGGTATATATCCACCAGT